>JBBPQT010000201.1:0-23354 GCA_038092715.1 Boletus smithii | reverse complement strand
GTGAGACAAGAGACATGAATCATATGATATTCGTCGAGTAGATAAATATACAGACACCATAGAATCAAATAATAGAGAGGACTATTTCTCTCACCCCCATCTTCGCTTCGTGTGACGCTCGTTAACACCAGCATTTTCCCAGACCACCAGCTTGAATCGAATTCGGTCGGCCTAGATGGATTCTAAAGGTATTTGTTACTTTCTGTCAGCGGTGAGAGCAATGAAATGATGTGCCTACCAGTTGAACAGTTACTTTCACGGGCAGATTCCCTTGGCGACAAATTTGCGCAAGGCGGCGAAACTCACTACATTGATGACGCGATCGTTCTTGATCGTGAAGCACTAGATCATTGCACTCCTAGTAGCCACCCCCAGCGATCTGCCTGTTTGATTCAGCTTTCATTCCACCTCTCCGCTCTCTACGAACAGCTCGGGGGAATGGAGAACCTCAACGAAGCCATTCTCCTCGACCAAGACGCACTGGCGGTTTGCCCACCAGGACACCCGGATCGGTCAATGTCTTTGAGCAACCTCGCAGTCGATCTCTCCGCTCGGTACAGGCAGCTCGGGAGAATCGACGACCTCAATGAGGCCATTGTCCTTGAGCGAGACGCACTGGCACTTCGCCCACCAGGGCACCCAGATCGGCCATCGTCTTTGACCAATCTCGCAGTTGATTTCTGCGCTCGGTACGACCAGCTCGGGGGAATTGAGGACCTGAATGAGGCCATTCTCCTCGACAGAGATGCACTCGCCCTTTGCCCACCAGGGCATCCGCATCGGTCGATGCTTTTGAACAACCTTGCAGGACATCTCTCCACTCGGTACTACCAGCTCAAGGGAGTGGATGACTTAAATGAGGCCATTGTCCTCTCCCGAGACGCACTGGCGCTTTGCCCCCCAGGGCACCCGGATCGCTCGATACCTTTGAACAACCTCGCAGGTCAGCTCTGTACTCGGTACCACCAGCTCGGAGGAGTGGAGGACCTCGATGAGGCCATTGTTCTTGACCGAGACGCATTGGCGCGTTGCCCACCAGGGCACCCACTTCGGTCGTTGCCTTTGAACAATCTCGCAGTTTATCTTTGGACTCGGTACAACCACCTCGGGGGAGTGGAGGACCTCAATGAAGCCATTATTCTCGACCGAGACACACTGGCGCTTCGCCCACCAGGGCACCCGGATCGGTCGATGTCTTTGAACAACCTCGCGCATCATCTCTCCACTCGGTACAAGCAGGTAGGGGAAACCGAGGACCTCAACACTGCCATTATACTTCTCCGAGAAGTGCTCCAACTCTGCCCGCTGGGACAGCCTAGTCGCTCCCAGTCATTAGAAAATCTTGCTCAATTCCTTTCTATCCGGTTCACGCAGCTAGGTCAAGCAGAGGACCGAGAGGAACTATTCAGTGTCTATACCGAGTTGGCACGTGTGGCGCAAACAGTGTCTTTATATGATCTGTCTGCTGCCAAAGCATGGGTCAATGCAGCTGAAGATTTCCACCACCCCACGACACTTGTCGCATACGAAACAGCTCTTCGATTACTTGTCCACCATCTCGCTGCTCTCCCATCATTACCTCAACATCTTACCGTCCTCAAGGCGCTCTCATCGTCGCTCGCAGTCGATGCATTCTCAGCTTGTCTTCGCAACCACTCTCCTACCAATGCAGTCGAGTTGCTTGAACAAGGCCGCGGTGTCTTTTGGAGCCAGCTCACTCGCCTCCGTTCCCCACTTGACGACGTCATCGCATCTGGCCCGGAAGGAAAGACGTTGGCAGATGACTTCACGCAGATGACTTCACTCATCCGTGACGCACTCAATTCGCCTGGTGCAGACCAACATGACCGGGTGTGCCACCTCAACTTGGAGTTGCGAAAAGTCGTGTCTAATATTCGCGGGTTGCCCGGTCTCTCACGTTTCCTCCTCCCCTCACTCTTTTCCGATCTCCAACGCGCAGCCAGTGGCGGACCTGTCATCATCGTGAATGCGAGCAAGTACAACTGCGATGCGCTCGTTGTCTTTGTCGACAAGGATCCCATCCACATCCCGTTGTTAGTTACCAAACAGGATGTTCGAGACCTGACGTCAAAGCTCCGTACATTGACTGTGCGCGCAAAGAGAGAGGACGTGACAAGAGATCTTGCCCTCTTCTTGCGGGAACTCTGGGACCAGGTCGTTTCCCCCATCGCTGATTTCCTCCGCACCACATATCCTCGTCAATCCCGTATCTGGTGGTGCCCCACTGCCGAGTTCTCTCTTTTGCCCCTGCATGCTGCCGCTCCGTATAGGAAGGGACAACAGAATCTGGCTGATCTCTACATCTCGTCTTACACGCCCACCCTGAGTGCGCTCATTCGTGCCCGACAAAACTATCCATTGAATCCGAATCTAGCGATGGAACAAAAACGGTTCCTTGGCATTGGTCAAGCGAAGGCCATCGGAGAAAATGAACTCCTTTCCGTCGGTACAGAACTGGCCAATATTGGTCAGTGCGTCGATAGTCTAACGACGTTCACGCGCATCGAGGGTGAAGAATCATGCATGTCCAGGGTCACCGAAGAGTTGAGCAAGAACCAGTGGGCGCACCTTGCCTGTCATGGTCTCCCGAACAGGAAACAACCATTCGAGTCCGCATTTGCTCTCCACGACGGACACCTCACAATCCAACGCATCATCCAGTGCGATTTGCAGAATCCTGAATTTGCGTACTTGTCCGCTTGTCATACGACTGTCGGGGACGAGGAGAGCCCAGACGAGGTGATCCATCTCGCGTCGGCGATGCAATTTGCTGGATTTCGTTCTGTGATTGGGACGATGTGGGCGGTGGATGATGCTGAGACGAACAAGATCACGTCGGTGTTCTATAAACATATGGTGAATGAGTCGGGCCATTTGGATCATACCCGTGCAGCGCACGCGCTGTGGAAAACGATGAGGTCGGTGAAGATACCACTTGATCAACGCATTCTATATATACATCTCGGTGCTTAGTACATACCATCTTTCGCTGTCTTGCTTTGCATTTCTTGTACTCGCTGTGTAACTGTTATCTAATCGTTCTTCAGCCTGTCGTCTCTGCCAAGCGTCTTTGGATGAAGTTGAGGGCTTTCAAACTCTGCTCCATCTCTGAAGAGCGACACTTTGCAACCGTGAATGGACTGTTTCGTGAACACGTATGCTCTTTTTCGATGTTGGCCAACCGAGGAGCGTGTTGCTGGACTCGTCAGACGTGAATGCTCGGTGATGTGGTATCGAAAATTACCGCGTACTCGACACCGACCCCTACACGCGGCTCAGATACCGATTTCAACGCATCGGAAAAAAAATCAGCCCCCTGGGCAACAAGAGAATGAGATACGTATAGATATGTCGTGGATCGTGGTTTGTCAGAAGTACTTGCTGTAGATCTTAGGTACCTAGGACGTTGCGCGGGCATATTATTTTCTTTTTGGTTTGCCGGCGGGGGCACTCCTGCTGGAATAGTGGCGGCACTAGGGTACGTCCGTAGGACTCGCAATCACCCTACCAGTTTCACAAGCGTTTTAGCGTGGACGTAAAGTGTACAAAGATAAGAACAACCAAGGCCGGCTGCTCAGAAAAATGAACATCTGGGCATCTACCATGACGACTGGTGCCTTCCGATCATCACTAGTTGGATCGGGGAACACGTCACCTACGAAAGACCGTAAATGATAAACTGTCACGTAGTAGAGTCAAGTTGGACAAGCCTGAGGCCGAACTAGCAACAGCCGATGATGGTCTCACGCTATTCCAGGGACTCAGGACAAGTCTGTCAAAGATGTCAGATCAATTTGAAGAGCTGGGCCTCTGAACTTGGGAAGTACCGTGAGGGTAGTGATGATGGAATCTGCCACAGAACGATCCTCTCACACATGGTTCCGTTAGACATAGGGAAAGTGTAAAGCCCAAGGTTGCCGAGAACAAGCTCAAGTTTTCGACCCAGGCGGATGGGTTGGGGAAGATACAAGTATAAGTACCTCGCCGGTCGCCGTGACTCTCGATGTTCTCCGCAAGCACCATCGCTGCCTTGCATTCTACTCAGCGACTCTGTTGTCAGTCCCTGAGGGCACCAATGACGGAAGCGGCGAAAAAAAAAGCTTGTTTGAGCTGCTTTCAGGGCCGCGTGTAACACTGCAATGTAAGCCGTCGGTACCATCCTTTCCACGTGAACGTATCGTTTTGCGACAAATGACGAAATGGAAGCAGTGATTCGGGTCATTCGTGCATGCGGTTGGGTTTGCTAATCCTATCCCCTCGTCAGGGGTGATTCGGAGTCGCCACTCGGAGATAATACTAGGAATCAGGGTTTAGGTTGCTCGCGTTGGAGACTTGGAGTAGGGAACCGGCCCGATTCAGAAGGAACGGTTCGACCCGAACAAGGTCCGCATAATTGATGGCAGAACGGACGTTTTTGAGAGACAGTGGATTCTCTGGGTCTAATGATGAGTGAATATCGTCCCTCTCCAATTAGGGACCTAAGTAAATTTGATGAATTGTTGACGACTCGATCATTAATGAGTAGCTTGGAATCACTCGCCGGTCGCGAACAGCGTTCCCGTATCTTGGAGTCTTGGGACTGCAGGTTCGTAACTCCGCGTACAAGTCCAGGGCTACTCCGAGTCCGTGAACATTGGATAACCTGACTCTGAGAAGATGTGACCTCATTGACGCAACGTGTCAGTAGCTGTGAACGGAATTTTTTTTTTTAACGTCCAACTAACCTGTCTGGGTCAGAGACGATTGCGACCATCAAGCAACCGTTGACAAGGTTTGGTTTAACTTTGCGATAGTCAAAGCCTAGGGCTGGCATTCAAGTTTATGTTGTTACTGTACCTGCCAGGTCCAGGTCCAGGTCCTGCCAATGCCCAGTTCCACAACGTCGTCTCTTACGTATTCTACACTGGCATGTCGGTCGCAGGACTTCGCACTTTCAACTTCGTCAAGTGTCTTGCAAGGTTTGGGTTTCCGTCCACCATCATGGCCATCACGGTGGAACTTTGGCGCTCCAAGACGCAGGGTCTGGATTAGTGTTTTACGCCTCCACTCATGTTCCATTACAGAAAGAAAACGTATCATACCAGACGGAAAACCATGAATGTGCAGGGTTCACTTAGTGCGTTCCCATCAGAATTCGATTGAGTAACACTGCATGCATCCAAGTTGGGCCGCCGAAAAAATTCGCCGTATCTGGCTAGGCATGCGTCGAGTCTTGACTCCATTGACAGTACCAAGACTTTGGGAGGGCGCTGATAAGAACACCAACCCCCCAAACCAAGCCAGCCAAGCTTGACATCCAAACAGCTTGCCAAGAAGCACATCAAGTTGAAAACTGCGCACTAAGCAGGCAAGTAGTCGGCATTTAACGCATGAATTGGATAGTGCATCTCACGCTGGGATACTATGTTTACCGCTTTATATAAATGGAACTTGCAACGAGCAGTTGCTTAAAAGCATCGTTCCGGTTCAGTGACAAGCCTGAGATTCCAGGGTTCATACACACTTAGCAACCTCTGAGCAAGTACATGCCCAGGTCACCGTAGGTGGTCTGCGCGTAGCAAGTAGTCCACTTAAGATGGGCTTGGGTTCGAACCTAGTTCGCCGAATGCGATATCGTGCTCCATCGGTTCAAGGACTACATTGAGTCCTTGGGATCCCGCGTTTTCTTCGTTCCCAGTTTGTCGCACCTCCTGACGTAGCGACAGGTCGTAAACCAGCTCCTTTATCCCAACTGGAATCAAATATTCCCACTGACTGGCGTCCCTGCACTTCTCTCCAATGTGTGTACGCAGCATTGATAAGAATGGAGCCAACGTGATTGGAGGATCACACCACTATTTCGCAGACTTCAGACTTCCCGCCCTCCCCTCTCCCAACCCAATTGACTGATGTCGCATTCTTCCTACGCGCCGCATGAGCCACTTCATATTATCAATGACGAAGTGACATGGCTCCAAGGCGCGTTCATCAGCAGTCTCCTTTGCGGTGTACAGATCACTCTGTCCGTCATGTCCTTTCTCGCGGTGCTCAAACAGCGCATGCGCCGTAGACTGCGGATCGCCTTGCTGGTATACATCTTCCTGTTGTGCGCAATCATGACGGCTGGTCAACAGGTCAGCTTGTTGTTTGTCCAGATGGGCTTCATCGAGGACCGAAATTACCCAGGCGGACCGAACTGGTTCCTCAGTAGACGGTACACGACGCCGGTGAAATTGGCGTCGACGTGCCTGTTCGTGTTCGGAAATTGGATGATGGAGTCATTGTTGGTGAGTCTTGGCGTTTGGATGTCGGAGGTGTGATCACCTTTGAGTGTCCAAGGTGTGGCGGTGTAAAGTCGTCTGTAGCACGGGCGAGCAACCAGTGTGGATCGGGGTCATCATTCCATCCGTGGTGTTGATTTCCGAGTATGGTGCGTCCTGGCCGTCATCTTGGTCATGGCAGGCGTACTTACGCCTCCCCTCACATGTTCTCGTGGGACGCAACAGTCACTGGCACCGTGTTCCTCTACAAGATGCTGCAGGGTGTATATATGATCAAATACGCAATCGCGTACTCGGGCCTGTCCCTCCTGTTAAACGTCACTGTGACGGCCATTATCGCGGGAAGACTGTTGCTACACCGACGGCGGATGGTGAGACAGTTTGGGCCTGGGCATGGATCACATTACGCCAGCGTGGCAGCCGTGTTGATCGAATCGGCGTCGCTCTACACGGGATTTCTCATCCTCGTCATCATCTTCTTCATCGTTTCCTCGCCGACGTCGAATGCCCTCCAACAGGCGGTCGCGCAGGTCGAGGTAAGCCGTCCATGCTGACGCAAGCAAAAGACGCCGTTTGGTTGACCGTGCCCGGTAGAGCATCACGTGCTTGTTGATCATTTACCGGATCGCACAGGGGAAGGGGTGGAGTGCCGATGTGGTCGTGTCGTCAATGGACTGGAGAGGAAGCACGGAGCCACAGGTGGTGCACGAGGTGGTCCATCTGGAGAGGGTGTCGGATCCTGTTCAGGCTGACGTGCATGCACCGTCTATTTTGAGCAAGGAAGACGAGACGCCGACGCGGATGAGCGCAAGTTCTGTCGACGCGACACTTGGTCGGGACACCGTGGTATAGAAGGGGTTACTATGTCAGCCACGATCGTGGTTCATTGGCACCCCCCTGGGCCCTGGTGGACTTGGGTCCTCATACCTGTAACCTGGCACAGGGACGGGGCGACATGCCGGGTCGGATACTACCCATCAAAATGATCGTGCGTGTGTCACAGCATCGAATTCAGATGGGAACGTTCGACGGATGTACATATGTGTCATGCCATTGTACATACCAGCGGACACAAACTTAGCCTCGACGTTGGTCCACCGTGTCGTTGAACGTGACTACATAGCGTTATGTAATCCGGAGTACGTCGTCAGCATTTGTAATCCATCGGCTTTCCTTGTTGTACCAACACACTTGCATGTGGACAGTAGCGCAGGCGATTGCGTCTTGCGACCGTCGTTATGGTGATCGCCATGCTGCACCACCCGGAGCTCAGGTGTACTGTAGCCTGATTGACATGACAGCGGTCCCTTTATCGAACACCCGGCGGCGGCCCGTTGTCAGTTGACAACGTCATCGACAAACCCTCGTAGCGTCCGATGTGAATCTCGTATTTTAAACGACATTCAAGATATCTGTGCTGTCCATGTTCCCTAGATCGTCCATGTCTCACTCTTGACATAACGTTTCACCTCTCCAGAGTTTCCACACGACCGGGTCCTTGCGTGGGGAACATCTCTCTCGTCCTACTTTTGTTGCACGCTCGCCTCCTCGTCGTTTGGTTGCG
Source organism: Boletus smithii (assembly GCA_038092715.1). Lineage (NCBI taxonomy): Eukaryota > Fungi > Basidiomycota > Agaricomycetes > Boletales > Boletaceae > Boletus > Boletus smithii. The sequence continues at coordinate 15,509 of JBBPQT010000201.1, read as the reverse complement.
TCGACACGACGTCCAATTGGATCACGTGTTTCATCTGCGAAGAGGCCGACATAAACGTCAATTCCGTATCGGTCGACTTGGTCCATCCTTCTCCGCGTGCAATTCGCAGAATAGTGAGAAGCGACGTGATCGACTGTAAACCATCAAACACACACACACAAAACACAACACATCTCAGTCCCGAACCGCGACATGACAAGCACCACGTGCCAGGTAGCTCACCTGAACCTGCTCAATGATCTGTTGCAGGAAATTCGTCGCCGGACTCCCAATCGCATACGCCACGATGACGATAATAAGAAAGCCCGTGTAGATCGCCGCAGACTCGATCATCACCGCCACCATGCTCACGTAGCGCTGGCCGTGCCCACGTCCAAGTTGGCTGACGATGCGGTGTCGATGGAAGAGCAACCGTCCGGCGATGAATCCGGTCGCGGTGAAGTTGAGTGCGAGCGAGGAGACGGCGTAGGCGATGACGTAGGTGGTGGGTGGTGTGGTGTGGAGGAGGTGATGAATAAAGAGACTGCCGGTGACTGGCGTACCGGATCGTGATGCAGCGTGCGGGGGGAGACGGTCAGTGTGGACGACAGTACCATAGGTCACGATGGACGCACCAAACACAGCGATCAACAAGAGGAACGGGATGGCGACACCGAGCCACCACAGTCGCTTTCCCGCACTGCACACTACATGACACCGCCATACCTTGGACGCGTGAGTCATCGCCTCGAATAATACGCTCAGTCAAAACGGGCCTCACCAACAGGGACTCCATCATCCAATTGGCGCACACGACCAGGATGTTAGTGGCAAGATTGACCGGGACCGAGTATGCATCGCTGAGAAACGCACTCGGCCCACCGGGATAATTTCGTTGCGTAATAAAGGCCATTTGGATCCAGTCGTTGACGAGCGCCTGGGCTGCCGTCGTGATCGCGAACAAGACGACGATGTATACTAAGAAGGCGATTTTTATGCGACTGGCAATAGGAGTTCGTCTTCGGAAGATGGCGAAGAACGTCATGACGCAGAGTGTGCTTTGGACGCCAAAGAGGATGTTGCCGAGGAGGGTGCCTTGGAACCATGTTTCTTCTTGGATGATCGTTCTGTACGATTCGTTGGAGGCATAAGAGGATGATGACGCCATGAAATGGTATGTTGCGGCCGGTATGAACCCGTCACTCCGAGCGAGGACGATTTTGAACCAATGTTGACCTGGGTTCCGAAATCAAACAGAGCACTACAATTTGGGCCTCACTGAGCACTAAAAAAAGGAGAGCGAGAGGGAACGTTTCAAATGGGAGCTGGAGGCATCCAGAATAAAACGTACGTCCCCACATCGACATGAAACATTTGACGCTTAAGGCCTCGGTATCCGATATCTCCGGTTCCCATTTAAGAGTTCCTCATAGAGTGGTGTAGTTGACATGAACGCAAGCTGTCGTTTCATCATCGTGAGTTGATGATCAGGCTCGGCGCCTGAAACGGATCTTCGTCTAGGTCCGGGCCTGCAATGCGAGGTATCTTATTTATCCTTGGATAGATTTGGTATGTTGCGGTGGCGGATAAACATCTGGTCACGCGGCGTTGGTATCAAGGGCCTAGGAGCAAGATCAGCGGTTTTGACCGCCGCCGCCGCCGCCCTCGCTGATCAACAGGATTTTGATTCGATCAATTATCATAGACTCACCTGAGCGCGGATTTTATCGTGCCTCAATGCAAAAGGGCACGAACTCTGTTATGCTGTGTCCGATTACATGGTAGTCTGTTCAAACTTTTGTTTTTTGATAGACATGTCTGGGCAGTGATTTGCAACGAATCAATCAATCACGATCGGAAAGGTGTTATGTAATACCACCAGACTTTCACTGAGCGTCAGAACAGCAATCATGTCACACCATTGTTCGCATTGACGCCAACCAGTAGTCGAAGTTCTCTGGTCGATGGGCTCCCGTGTGTCGAGTCGGAAGCGTCTACATCGCACCCGTTCACTCCTTTTTTTTTTCACGTTGGAATGATTCGATCTGTCCATCCGAACAAGACCACGTGATCTGATATCGCCCTCCTTGGACCATGACGACGACGTTTGAACTAACTGGCAGATTGGATCGAGCAGCCGAACTAGTAGTAGCATCACGGTCGATCGCATGCTGACGTTCCAACCTGGTTAGGGGGAGGGGGGTTTCGACAACCGCGACTCGGGACGGGTCTTGGTCCCTCGACGGGGTACTTAGACTTGGTGCCACCGAGGAGGATGCATTTGGATAGTACGTACTACGAAGAAGGATCACGTCGGCCTGAAGGAGAGACTCAAAGGTCGCCCCATTAGGAGGGCATGTATCAGGTCCCGGGCCGGTTACCTTATTTAGGTGTGGGACCCTCCGGAGTCCGAAGCATTCTGCATTCTGTCCATGTGACTCACACACACACACACTCGAGCGTAGAAAACTCACAAGATGATGTCGATGATTTACATAACACATGTAGTTGGCCTTAAAGTGATGGTCGAGTCCTCCGAGTGCGCTGGAAGATCACTATGTATACGTCGTCTCGTCTTGGCTCCCTGTAACGGCACGACAGGACACTTGAACCCATGACAACCGGAGAGTTGACAGTTTGGCGGAAAACAGTCAAGGGCACAAGGCACTGATACGGTCAAACCGTAAAAGGTTACACCATCGGATCACCGAAGTGCCGGGAGCTTCAGGAGCCATATGGTACAAGTACAACCCCAAGCTGCATTGAAACCAGACCCTGTACGACCTCGCTTGCAGGAAAAATGGTAGTCACATTCAAAAACAAGCATACGTATCCACAATATATCACCAAAAATATGGAGAGATGGACAACAAAAAAAGGGGGGGACGTCTCGTCTTCGATCGTCCGTAATGTACCTCTAACTAACTATTGGAAAGTGAGGGAAGAAAAAAGTGGGAGAGGATGTGAGCAAAGTGACCTAGCGTCCCTTGCTGTGTGACGATGTGGATCCATGAGATGAAAGGGACAGAGGAAATGAAATCGGGGTCATATCACGTTAGAAAGGGGGACAGAAGTATGTAGGAAACGAAACGGCAAAAGGGACACTCAACGGCAGCCTCAGCCCCCGGCTCCGAACCTGGGAGCGCAACTGCGTCCAGTCGCCGCATACATCCCATTTCGCAAAAATGTTCCTTATCGTTGAACGTTGATCGTCTACCATGCCGTCATGTCGTATGTCCCAGGGGCAGGGTGTGCGAGTAAGTACTATTAGTATGGCGAGGGTTGCAGAGGAACAGAGAGGGTGATAGGATAGGGCAGGGAAGCAGAATGAACCAGGGGAGAGTGAGGGAAAAACAGAACATACGACGCCCAAGCCTAGAGTCTCAGAACGGATGAGGAGTTACGCCAGCACCCCACCGAACCATCCGAACATCTTGAACAGGCCCCACAGACATCCCCCAGCGATAATTGGTAGACTCAGATTGTCGTCCACCCCACCGAGATCTATCACCCACGTGATCAGTCTGGTCAGTCGACACATATATATGCAGCATGGAACACGCACCAAGAGCCTCTGCGATGCCGGTCACGAGTCCAGCAAAGACACCGATCGTGAGCAACCCCACCCATCCCGCAAACGTTGGCGGGGACACAGATCTTCCATGAGCACCCCCGATGAAGCTCTGCGAGACGCCATCCTGCCATGTCCACGTCAACCCGTGCTCTCTCGCCGGTCCGAGGAACGTCCAGAAACCCATGGTGATAGCCGAACCGGTGAGCGCGGCGGCGGCGAATCCTGCTAGACTCTTGCGTGGTGCAAGTGGGAAAAGGCCAAAGAGGCGCTTGGGGAGGCGGGGTGTACGGCTGCCATAGAGCCGACCAAAGGTGGATGCGGCTGTGTCGGCCCAGGAAAGGCTGTGCGGCGATTGAGGGTCAGTGACCTGGTGAAATGACCAGGAGGCGACATACATGACCACAGACACGACAGCAATATCGAGAGGGAGCGCAACGAGGACGGCATTGACCCCCAATATGTACCATATGACACCATTCGAGGATTTCTAAAGGGACCGTCGGTCATCAGCGTCAGACGGCCATCGGGGCACACACACACCTTTTCGCTATCGCGCATAAAGATGCCGACACATTTCTCGAAAGCGTGTTCCACTGAAGGGTAACGCAGTCGGAGGATGTCTATGGGTATCAACACAGCCAGAGCAGAACTCAGCGCGACGACAACATGCTGAGGGTCCCCGTTTGAAGTATAAAGGTATATGGTTAAAAATCCTGTCCAACCCCCTCTATCAGCTACCGACGGACAGGGGACGAGTCACGCGTCCAAGAGTACACATACCGATCGACGAATGTAATGCCTTGCGCGGAACCTCCCAGTCGATCCCACTCGCACTCGGCTTGTGCAGGTCATTGGGTTGTGATGCGGGCCCGTTGGGCGTAGAGTTTGTGCGACCATGCTTAGACTTGCGTTTGGGAGAGACCGAGGTGCGGGTGTCGGCTTCTTCGAGTTCTTCGATGGTGGACTCGCCGGCGCTGAGGCGGATGTTGTGCTGAGAGCGCTGGTTTGTGGCATGTTTGCGTCTGTGGGCTATCTTGGCGGGCATGCCACCAGGAAGGGGGGCCGGGGAGGGCGTGGCAGACGACGAGAACAAAATTTTTGGAGAGGAGGAGCGACGGGGGATGGAGGGAGTGCGAGAACGGGAGGAGGCGCGTCGTGGCTGGTCGTGAGCGAGGCCGAGCGAAAATGCGTCGTTGGCGGGGAGGGTCATGATTGCACCAGTACAACACCAAAAAGCGCGCTCTCTGCCCCCCCAAGCGGTGGCTGTGCCAAGATGAACACGACAGCATCGACACTCAGACGACCACTTGCAGCGAGTACACACAAGTTGAAAAGAGATGTATAAATGTCGACTCTACAGTGAACCCTAATCCATGGTAATACCAGATCAGCGTTGTTTGGTTTCGAGAGACTATCCATGTTTCGGAGCATTAAAACGAAGGCCGGGTAGGAAGAAAGAGCCTCGTCAATCGTAGTTATAACTCCGAGAATATCATAGCGTCGACGCTCCGACATTCGACAACGACCATGTTGGTCTGCGAAAAATGCCCATACATATAACACTTTCACCTCACTCTATGGAGGGCGTCAGCCAAATCTTCCACCAAATATATTGACGATACGCACCAGATCGAACAGATAAGATATCAGGGAGAAAGAAAACATACTGGTCAACAAGACAGTGAATGAATTCTACACACTGGGCGTAAAAAAATGTTGAAGCTTATTAAGAGTCAGCGCAGCGACATGGGGAGCGGATTATGTAATGAGTGAGAGTTCCGACTTCGGATGTTTTGCACCGAAAGACTCACCCGAAACCTTCTGCACCAATTTTCTCTCTCGCCCCAATAACTCAGATCTTTCCCGCTCCGCAATGTGTTACTGCGCTGTTGACTGGCCACTGCAGATGTTCCATAACGTGACTGCGACCATGTCGCCCCTCCCTATTTTGGGCATGCCAAGGATGTTTGGCGTTGCTCGTCAGAGTCACAATCCAGACGCCACTTGATTATTCTCCCTTTGCATGTGCTTCCTACAAATGATTCGTTGTTCTTCAGTTCAGATGCTCCCCTGCAAGGGACGGAAATGATCTTTCCAGTGATCTGCTTCACTTGATGTCATGTAAAATTCTCTGTTGTTTAAGAAGCTTGGATCCTCTACTGAGTCTACCCTCACACTCTCCGGGGAACACAGAGCAGCATAGTAGTGCAGGGGTCCGGTGACCGGTGACCTCAGATCTGACACCCAAAAGTTCACTGAAGGTAGTCATTTGGTGGGCCTTGCAACAAGTTTGTGGTGTCGGAGCCTGACCAGACCCAAGATATCCATGCAATTACCGCCCCCTCTTTCTGCTTCCGTTTCCATTCATGCCACATATGGTGTCAATGTTAGCGAGCCGATTATGGTTCCGTGCGCGTGGCCTGATGACCTGTCACGCCATCGAGTTATAAACACGCTTCGAGTTGCTGGCTGATCTTCAGCTTGATCGCTAATTACTCCCACTCATCTGCTTTGTTCGAACAATCATGATCAACCTTTACTTTGGCCCCGTCATCAACCCACAGACACTGACACACTATCGCGCACTCCCTCGCTGCTTGATCGCCGTCGGATCAGATGGTAATATCATCTGGATTGAGGAGGACATTGATGCATCGGTCATCCATGACACCATCACCGTGCGTGGCTTGAAAGATGGCGAGTATACTCTCGTAGATTTCAGCGCAAATCCTGGCGAATTCATCATGCCTGGCCTGATCGATACACACGTCGTATGTCATCCTATTCTTTCTCCACTCGCCGCGTATACTGAGTACTGAGCCACCTCATACAGCACGCGTGCCAGTTCCCCAACCTTGGCATGTACGTATCGTTGGCGCATACATTGAAACCGAACGCGCTAACGTATTTTTCCTCATCATTAGTGGTGGTGACCGCGAACTCGGCACTTGGCTTCGCGAATATGTATTCCCTGTGGAAAGAAAGTTTGAAAACAATGCATATGCCGAGCGCGTGTATAACGATGTCATTGATCGTTCCATCGCATCTGGGGTACGTGATCGTGTGTGCGCCATGCATATAAGCGCTCAAGCGCTCATGGCCTATGATAGACGACGACGAGCTGCTACTATGGTAGCTTACACCTTGATGCAACCATCATCCTCGCAAACATTGTCCGGCAGAAAGGTGACCTCAAACCCTGCATATATGCTATCTATTATGCTGAAAAAAGTTATTCTAGGCCAACGTGCGTTCGTCGGTGTACGTTGTCCTGTCATCACCTCGGAATTCAGTCAATGTTGACGCCCCAAATCCCTGACAGAAATGTAACATGGACTCGGACAGTCCCGATGACTACATTGAACAATCGGCTGAAGCTTCTCTCAAGGATACCATCAAGCTCATCGAATACATTCAAGGCTTCCCGCTCTCGCACGCCAACGAACCGCTCGTCCATCCCATCATCACCCCTCGTTTCGTGCTGTCCTGTAGTGAATCGCTCCTGACTGATCTCGGCAACCTCGCCGAGTCATTGCCCCACATTTCCATCCAAACGCACATTTCCGAAAACCGAAAGGAAGTGAGTGAGGCGCTAGAACGGTTTGGTGATGAGTCCTACGCGGGGATATACGACCGGTTCCGCCTCCTTCGGAACAATACGATTCTCGGACATGGTGTGTGGTTGACGGAGAAGGAGATGGAACTGATTGCGGAGCGGGGAGCGGGGGTGGCGCATTGTCCGACGAGCAACTTTTATTTGAGCAGTGGGATGGCCAAGGTTGGCTTACTTTTGGATCATGGTGTCAAGGTACAGCGACCAGTTCCGTTTGCATTTTCGCTCATCGTCTGATGCCACTTTTTCTTGCTTAGGTTGGCCTTGGCACGGATGTAGGCGGTGGGTACAATCCATCGATGTTGTATACGATCCAGATGGCGAGCACGGCGTCAAAGATGGTCTTCGTCCAATCGGAACTGGACGAAGAGCGTCGTCAGCAAAGACGCAAGCACCACAAGCACGGAAAACACGGAAAACACGGAAAACATGGCAAGCATGGGAGGCACGGCAGAGATGCGCATGACCGCTCGCACTCGGCTTCCTCTAGCTCCGACTCTTCCTCAGATGCAGAGTTGGATGGGGAGGCAACGGCTGCGACTCACCATCGTACACATGACAAGCACGGACACCACGGACATCATGGACACCATAGGCACCGTGGGCACCACCGCGACCGCTGCCACGCCCCCACCACCAAAGGCCCCTTCACCAACAAAAAACTCGAGGTCGAGACGCTCCTCTACCTCGCCACTCTCGGCGGGGCGAACCTGTGCTGTCTACAAGACCGCATTGGGTCGTTTGCTGTTGGCAAAGCCTTTGATGCATTGCACGTCAGCCTGGACGACGCCTCCAAGAACCCGGCGGTGTGGGGCGAGGGTGTGGATGAGAGTGAAAAGGAACGAAGCGAGAAGAATTTGAGGCGGTGGTTGGAGCGGTTTTTGTTTGGTGGGGATAATCGCAATGTGAGGCGGGTGTTTGTGCAGGGGGCGGCAATTGGGGGGGCGGATGCGACGCAGAGTCGGGGATGAAGGAGGTGCAGGATTGCGTTGAGATTGAACCATGTACGATATCTTTACCTTGTTGCATATGATGCGACGCTGAAAGGTCTGTTACCCGATTCATTGTGGACCGAGTTTGCTGGACAGACTCAGCATAAGCTTGACTTTTCTGTGCAAGGGATACTATCACTGCCCCAGAGTTGCAAAACGACACAGAGATGCAAAACACATTGTAGTACACGCAACAATGATACCAGAGGCTTGCTATGTTACTTTTAGGCTAGTCTAAGTCTAAGTAAGACCCTGATATTTTTTGTTTGACGGAAAATGGACGAGAAATGAGTCTATCAGGCGTTTAATAGGCTAGACAGGACAATCTATGCATTGCACATGCTCTGGGGGGATCAGAATGGCATTTAAAATTCTACTCTTTAATTAGGATACACTAGGGATGTATTGGAATATCTGGAATATTTTTCCGAGGCCCTACAGGTTGTGAATCTGTTGTGATCTGCAAGATGGTGTCAGAGACGATATGAGAGCCTCAGCGTGACATGATCAATCGGAGTATAAAATTAGCGAGACGATAGTGATCAGTCTAACGGCGGAGATTGAAAATGCACCGTGACCATGTGTGACATCCCTCCAAAGTCGCTCGGAGAAATTATGCAACTCTGTGCTATTTTGACTTTTTGCACCGGCATCTCTCTGGCACGCAAAGCGTTCGTCTGATTCTCTCGTTCTTGTTGCAGGATTGAAAGTAAGGGTTTTCCCCACCTCTCTATATTTTTTTCGGTCCTCAATCTATAGAAACACACGTACTATTGACTTCACATTCAAATATTTTGCAACTCTGGGGCAGTGATAGTAGCCGGCCCATCGGGTAGACGTCCGTGCGATCGTTACCATTTTTAGTGATGGTCCATGCACCGCTTCCAGCATTTTCCCAAACCACCATGTTGAATCAAGTTCGGTCAGCCCACATGGATTCAAAAGGTACATGTCTCTTTCTGTCGGCGTGAAGAGCAGCGAGATGATGTTTCAACTAATCGAACAGTTGCTTTCACGGGCACGTTCCCTTGCCGCTGAATTTGAGCAAGGAGGCGAGACTTATCACATCGATGGGGCGATTGTCCTTGATCGTAAAGCACTGGACCTTTGCCCTCCTAACCACCATACGCGATACACCTCTTTGACTTTCCTCGCAAGTCATCTCTTGGAGCGTTACAAGCAGCTCGGGGCGATGATGGACCTTATCCATTATCCTTGATTGAGATGCACTGGCGTTCTGCCCACCAGGGCACCCAGATCGGTTGAGGCCTTTGAGTAACCTTTCAGGTTCTCTCTTTGCTCGATACAAGCAGCGGATCGGTCGACGGCTTTGAACAATCTTGCAGTGCTACTCTCCACTCGATACAAGCAGCTCGATGGAATGGAGGACCTCGATGAGGGTATTGTGTTTGGTCGAGAAGCACTCAAACTTCGCCCACCCGGGCATCCTGATTGATCAGGGTCACTGGAAGATGTTGCAGAGTGCCTTCGTGTCGGGTTCACACAGTTAGGTCAGGTCGAAGACACAGAGGAGCTGTTCAGTCTCTATGCAGAGCTAGCACAAATCTCGCAAATGGCATCTTTGGATGATATATCTACTGCCAAAGCATTGGTTAATGCAGCTAAACATTTCCACCAGCCCACGACACTCCTCGCATACGAAAGAGCTCTTCGATTACTTGTTCAACATCTCGCTGCTCTCCCATCATTACCTCAACATCTTACTGTCCTCAAGGCGCTCTCATCGTCGCTCGCAGTCGATGCATTCTCAGCTTGCCTTCGCAACCACTCTCCCACCAATGCAGTCGAGCTTCTTGAACAAGGCCGGCGTGTCTTCTGGAGCCAGCTCACACTCCTCCGATCCCCACTTTATGACGTCATTGTATTTCGCCTGGCAGGAAAATTATTGGCAGAAGAGTTCACACGGCTCACTTCACTCATTCGCAATGTTCTTAGTTCATCCGATCCAGCGCGGCATGATCGAGCGCAACACCTCAACGTCCAATTGAATAAGGTCTTGAACGATATCCGTCAGTTACCCGGTCTCTCACGTTTCCTTCTACCACCCCTGTTCGTCGATCTCCAACTGGCAGCCAGCGTCATCATCGTGAATGTGAGCCAGTTTAGCTGCGATGCACTCGTTGTCTTACTCGACCTGGATCCCGTGCATATCCCATTGCATATCACAAAAGACCGCGTTCGATAACTCTCTTCGAATTTTCGGTCTTTAACAACTCGTGCGAAGAGGATGAATGTGACGAGGGATCTCACCATGATCTTGCGGGAACTTTGGGATCGCGTTGTTTCCCCCATCGCTGACTTTCTTCGGACGACGTACCATTCTCAATCACGCATCTGGCGGTGCTCCACAGCCGTATTTTCTCTTCTTCCATTGCATGCTGCAGGTTCGTATAGAAAGGGCCAACTGAATCTCACCGATCTCTATATCTCGTCATACACCCCGACTCTATCCGCGCTTATCCGTGCAAGACGGTACGACCTATCGAGTAATGCGGCAGAAAATAAACACTTTGTGGCTATCGGTGAGACACCGAGCTAGCCATCATTCGTCGACATGTCGAGGGTCCCGCTATGTTCACATGCATCGGGTGGCCCGAATCGTCTATATCTAGAGTTTCTGAGGAGCTGAAGAACAACCAATGAGTTCACTTTTCATGTCCCGGTCTCCAAAGCCCCAAAGAGCCGATCGAGTCAGCATTTGCCCTCCGCGACGGATAATTGACTATCCAGCGCATCATCCAATGTGAGCTCGAGATCCCCCAATTTGCCTATCTGTCTGCCTGTCATACAGTTGTTGGAAACGCGGAGAACCTGGACGAGGTGGCCCATCTCGCATCGGTGATGCAGTTCGCTGGGTTTCGTTCTGTCATCGGGACGATCTGGGCGGTGGACGATGACCATGCGATCAAAATCGCATCCATGTTCTACAGGAATATGGTGGGAGACTTTGGTCGCCTGGATTATACCCATGCAGCGTTTGCACTCCATGAGACAGTGAAGTCGGCGAAGATACCGTTCGATCAACGTATTTCATACATACATCTTGGTGCCTAGTTCTAATGTATCCTCGTTTTGCTCTTTTCCTTTACACTGTTGTACTCGCTGTTTGTAACTGCTATCGAACATTTCAGGAGATGAGAGGCTTAAATGTAATACAGAGTTCACTTCAATGATTCTTAGTTTGCAGCTACAACCTGCTTTGTTCATATAGCTCGAAGTCGTGACCCAGAACTTGAAGTTCGTCGTGGTGCTGACCATTTCATAAACAACATTCTATTCCGACTCGCACATTCCTCTGTCTGCGAATTGGTTGAAAAGCCTTCCAACTTGTAAAAAAACAAGGCATACATCTCTCTGTCATGATCTTTGGGCACGTGATTCGCTACGAGGAATGTCCTGTCATACTAGTGGACAAACGACAACTTCCCACGTCTGATGTCTACAGTTGTAGGCTTGAAGCATGCTTGGATCCTGCAGCGATCGTCAGAAACCCCATGTGCTTCATTTTTTGTCTCGGGACGCACTGACCACTCAAAAGGCGGCTGGGGCAATTAAACCCCATGTTTTCGTAATGCTCACAAGCCATGCTTACGCGTCATGTGGACTTTCCAGAATAAAGCTGTTTGCAAAATGGCAGATCCCAGGAAATGAGAATGAGGGTAGGTCTAGAATGAAGTTGGTCGTGAGGAAAACGACTTGGTTATGACAAGTGTCCTGCTCACCATACATAGGGAATGAACTACATAGCCGCTGGTGTGAGTGCGCGAACGAGAACAGAATTACATCCCAGCCGAGAGGGATACAACGAGAGGATTCTGGCGTTCGTAGGAAGTTTAGTCCCTACTGCTGCAAGGGAGGTTGAGAAGGAAATGTGTTCATCGATGACCAGACACCGCACGGTCCCACGGACTCTGAGTGTCTGCAGGACATCCAGTGGCCGAACGCTGCTTGCATGAATTCTCCTTCCGCTGTATTGATAGAAGTTGTTGCAGCTTCCCTCCTCTATCCTAGTAGCAATGCACGCATCGGCCTTTTCTGCAAATCAACTTGTCGAGACTCATGGGCCAAACGCAGAGCGACGATGTAGCGCAACAGGCGTGCCATTTGGGTATCATTGAGTGAGTCTAGCGAGTTGGGCGGGTCGTCGGAGGCATGGGCGACGGCGAAGATTGGGGCGGACAGGTTTTGAAATGGGTCAGAGGTGGGTTCAGTTCCATGGACTATGGCAGCCGGACGTCGCGTCGATTTGAATCAGCGTGCATGACCATCTCGAAGAGGCAGTATCGCTCTCCTCAAGACTCCGATTCGGACCGGCCATTCTTGATGGTTCCGAACTTCAAGGGTCACACCACACCCCGCAGTTTCGGTTTTACAGCAAGTCATGAGGCCATTTGACTCACGGTGGACACCCATAGCGCCCATAGCGTGTGCAACCTTCCCATGTATGATGCAGCATCATTCCTAGACTCTGTAAGGAAGTCGACTTTGTCGTCATTGGTGCTGACGGGTTCATGATTTATCATTTAGAGTACTTGACCTAGGACTTGCACTTCCTGTGTGAGCCGGCTGTGCTGCGGCTCGTGTTTGCGATGCGTGTACCTGATCACTCGCTCAAATCCAGTTTTCCTGGTTCCCTGGGTTACTGCGGTGCTCGATGCGCTGCGGCTTCAAGACCGACCGCTGAGCGCTGAGCCCTAAACACCCAACGTCCTATAAGTACAGGTGGTACTGCCGTTCGTCCGCGACATCACACCCTTATAGAACGACTGTCTTCTGATCTCGAAGGTCTGGTTTGGAGAGACTATCACACTCTCGTACCCCGGTGGTATCACGATGAAGCATCCCTTTGGGAAAACAAAAGACACTTTGCCAGAGAACGGGCCAGGCAGTCAGGGTAGGTGGAGAACGCAGTGCGAGGTATCGAACCTCCAAAGCCCGAGAGCCGCGTCGTCTATCTCATGTTTTTCTGCTGGCGCGCTGACCTTGGTTACTGGTTTTAGATGCGCCCAATGAGGTTGCTACGGTCTCGAATCCGAGTCCGAAGGAGAAGCCTGGTTTCTGGATATCAATCGACTGGAAATTGATGCTTGCGCTACTTTTTCCCGTGACGCTCGAAACGCTCGATTATACAGGTACGTCGTTCAACGTTGGCTCGTATCTTGTTCTACGACGGCCGCTCATGCTGTTGCGAATGTTTTTTGTAGTTGTTGCGACGGCACAGGCTCGTATTGCGGTGAGTGGGTTAGCGCCTTCTCTGTCCACTCGTCGACTGACTTTTTTTTTCTCTTCGCAAAGTCCATCTTCAACGCGCTCCCGCTCGAAAGGTCAGTCTTGTCTTCGCAAAAGAAAACTGAATCCATTTTAATCCATTTTTCGTTCATACCAGCTACATCGGTACCTCATATCTCCTCGCCTCCACCGTCTTCCTCCCCTTGTTTGCCTCCATCGCCGACATTTATGGACGCCATTTTGGACTTCAACTCTCGTTGCTGTTCTTTCTCGTGGGGAGTGCACTCAGTACAGGTGCGGCGAATATGCCCATGATCCTCGCGGGAAGAGGTATTGCTGGCGTAGGCGCTGCCGGGCTCCTTACTGTACGTCCTCCTTTCCTTGTCGGACTGTCGTAGCGTTTCTCCTACCACCTTTCACTCACTTGTGCGCACAATCTCTCCTCGTGTGTTGTCTTGGGGCGTCATAGATCGTTCGAACGGTCCTCTCCGACACCGCGTCTCTCAACCAGAACAATCTCCAGCAATCGATGCTATTTTTGCTCTATTCAGTCGGTTTCAGTATCGGGCCTGTGATTGGCGGGTATTTGGTCGCGGCTAACTTTCGTTGGGTGTTTGCCATCAAGTGAGGCATTTTACCGGAGGGCGATGCTCATCGTGCTTACCTCCGTTTCGTTCAGCTTGCCATGCACAGCGCTTGCCATGCTCCTGTGCTTTCTCTTTCTCCGCAACCGATCTCCCGTGCATGGTACCGGAGACGACGAGAAATCTCAAGTCCGTCGTGCACCAACGACCACCGTGGACACTTGGGTCTCCAAACTTGCTCTGATTGACTGGGTCGGTACCTTTCTATTCGTCTGTGGCGGTATCCTGCTATTGCTCGCGCTTAATTGGGGACCGGATGACAACTGGAAGAGCGCACGGGTCATTGTCAACCTTGTCCTCGGCGCGCTATTAATCGTGGTCTGTCTCCTCTGGGAGATTCTCCTCGAGCATCGGTCGCCCTCGCCCTCGCCCAATGGTGCCAGCGAGTCCAACTACATCCAGACGAGGTACACGGGCGTCTTCCGCGCACGATCGATGCTCCCGATTGAGCTGTTCACCTCGTACGACATGTGCGTGGTGCAATACGATTCGTTCGTCTCGGGTATCGTCATGTTTGTCATGTTTTATTTCGTGGCGATCTTTGCGACGGTGGTGACTGGGCTTCCACCTGCCCAGGCTGGGATTCAATTGCTTTATTTCGCGCCAGGTCTCGTGCGTATTTCCCCTTCGTTTGTGTGTGCTGTTTGGTTTCGTTAACCTGATGGGGCGAACAGGGAGGTGGATCGTTGATTTCGATTTGGATGATCAAATTGTTCAGACAGGTTAGTCAATGCCGATGGTAGAGACGACGAGCGCTCAGCCGCGTTGACATAGCCAATTTACCCCATCGTGCTCGGGAGCGTCGTCATGACGGTTGGTGTGGGGCTGATCCAAATGGCCATGCAGCATAATACACAAAGTCAAGTGAATGGGTGAGTTACACCTCCTTTCTTGCCCTTGTTTGAAAACGTTGTCGACTGATCTCACTGCACGCAGATTCATGGCAATGGTGGGCGTCGGTGTAGGTCTGAACGCAGGCCCGCTGGTGATTCACGCACGGTTCACGAAATCGAATCATATCGCAATCACGAACGCCATGATGTTGTTTGTCCGTTTGTCGGCTTCTCTCTCGTACATGCACTCACCCTCTCCTCTCCTCACCTCTTTCCTTGTTCTTCTAGTTCCGTGCGTTCGGAGGCACCGTCGGCCTCGCGCAATGCTTCACCATCCTCAACGCCAAAGTGAACGCATACATTGCGTCGCAACTGCAGTTCCTCGCCGATACGCTCACCCCGGCTGAATTCGGCGCGCTCGCATCCCTGCTTGACAGCGGGGGCCTCGCGTCGGTGACGAGTCTCGATGGGTTACCGAGTGCGGTGCAGAGCGTGGTGAAGGATGCGTTTCGGGATGGGGTTAGGTGGAGTTTTGTGTCGTTGGTGCCGTGGTTGGGGGTGGGATGTGTGCTGTCGGTGTTTTTGAGTAGGATTGGAGATTCTGATGAGGAGGGGGAGGGGGAG
>JBBPQT010000200.1:0-23382 GCA_038092715.1 Boletus smithii | reverse complement strand
CATAGCGTTTGATACGTACGCTTTCGCAGTAAACCTATCAAACATGTCCATGGTGGAGCGTACTGCGACGCAAACCTGAGAAAAAGGGTCAGAAGAAGGCACAGTCAGCGCTCATGAATATACCTTTGCTTGCACTACATTCCAGACCTCTTCCTCGTGCTCCATAATTTCGCGATAATGTTGGGCCTTTAGCTCATCGAGCTCATCGACTTGTCGCTGTAGAATGGTCAGTGCTTCTCGGAAACTCTGGAGGTCTGGAAGACATCAACGAAGTTCTTGAGCCACGGAAGGAAACCTACTCCTCTGCTTCCTGTTCATGTTGCTCGTTTCTGTCTGCCGGATAATTTCACTCTTCTCCCGGAGTGCTTTCTCATATGAAGCAGAGCGTTCCTGTGGAAAATTAATGAGACCATCGGACAGCCGAATAGGACAGCGTACGTGTACTATTGTTTTGTACGTTTCCAAGTGCTGACGCATGGGCTTCTCAAAGCTTTTGTCGAGCGATTCCGCCTGAGGACAAGGTCGGAGGTGCTGATACAAGGCCACAAAGAACACGACGAACCAATACGTGCCAGTGGTTGCCAATGAGATGATGTAGTCCTGAGGCTGCTTGGAGTCTAGTCCCTGCTTCGTAGGACGGGCCTTTCAAACTGTAGTATAATCAGGTTTGTCTTTTCTTCTGACATTGGGGTGCTCGACGCACCATGCACATTTCTCCAATGAATCTGCGAACGCTGCGGTGGCTTTGGACATGTGGAGTAATGCTGCGCGGTAATTCGCACTGCAGCTCATAAACTAAGACCGGTGCATAAGAATGTCCCCCGTATAGTGCGTAGCAGAGAAACACTGCATACATACCTCATCGTAAGCCTGCAAGCTTACTTTGAGGTTTGACCGAGTAATGATCTTCTCTGGGCCATCGACGCCAAAGTTGATGGCCGAGGCGTGGGTCGTGTCTGAGAACGTGGGTGAAGGTGGACCAGGCGAAGTCAAGCGCTTTGGGGACAGCGTGAAGTTGCGCAGCGAAAGATTTTTTCTAGGCATGACGGTGGCCGCGAGGCAGACCGACGCTTGCAGTGGTGGGTTATATGTATTCGTCCCTTTTTGGCAGTGCCGCTCAATGATGCAAGTTCAATTTCTATTACATTCACCAACTATCAGAACTGTACTCTAGTCCCACAGTCACCAACCAGTAACAGAGCTGTGAGAAGGCAGAGTGTGAGTGTGAGCCATCCAAGCACCTCCGAGACGTACGAGATCATAATTTGCGCACGCCGGACGAAATGTCGGTCATCTTGTCTGGTGCATCCCGAAGGAAGAACAGCTTCGCTCTCCGTTGCTTGGTTGCCCTGCGTCCACCTGCCCTCTGTCTGACTTGGATGTCCTTCAAATGCGGAGAGTTGACAAAGAATTGCATCTCGATGCCGGTCCGCTGGATGACGTTGCGCAGAACGAACGATGTGTCTGGGCCTCGTCTCCTGATTGATATGAGCACTCCAGAGAAAACGCCAGGAGCGTGTTCGGTCGTGACCGTGAGCACAGAGCCAGGCAGAAGTCGGTCTTGATGCCTCCGGGAGAACCAAGTTGCGAGCCACTCCCGTTTTTTGGGCTCTGGCAGAGCCTGACGCAAAAAGGTCATGAGACCTTTGCCTTTCCGGAGAGCATCATGCTGGCCCGAGGGCACTGGAAGTGGGGGAGGAAGGATGGCAGATTTAGAAAACGGATAACCAGCGGGTGCTGCGCTGGAGGACAGTAATCTTGTCACTGGTCTGAATGCTCTAAAGGACATGAGGGATCAAGTGAAACCCAGCCAACTACCAAACTCGGCAAGAACGCTCGACCGTACGGATGCATATGTTCATTATGTACAGCTTTAAAATTCAAAGCAAGGAATACATAGCAGAAACAGTCTCAAATGTATCACGGTGGCAGCCACTGAAAATGCACAGGAGCACGGTGATGCAATTCCAATAGCAGGGTTAAACGTGTCACGTCGCCTCGTTGTCCGGCTTTTGAATTAGTACCCACGTCCCCGTCCTCTGGAAATATTTGCGTAAGAGTAATCTGCATGGCAGTGGTGACAGCGCACCTCCCGCGAGCACGATAGGGGGTGTACCCGTAACTGCCACCCCGATATCCACCTCGATATCCGCCCCTGTATGCTCCCCGACCCCGACCTCGATTGAAGCCAGGAACATTAGTACGTTTGGCTGTTACCTGGTCATGTTTGTTTTATTTTGCCATGTTCCTATAATATGCGGCGCTTACTTTTATAAGTCGCCCGCGGAACAACGAATTATCCATTGCCAAAGCAGCATCTATAAAGTCCGACTCGGCGAACTCGACATAAGCAAACCTGAAGCGGACGTTGTTCGCCAAACGGCCAATAAACCTGACAGAGAAAAAAGGTCACACACCCTTTGGGGTGACCCGTGAATTTGTCGCAAAGGATAGTCACTCGATTGATAGTCCCGCAAGCCTGGAAATGTGCCTGAATCTCTTCTGGGGTTGCACCGTAATCGACCTGGCGACGGCCATTTGAGTGAAGGAAAAAGTGAAAAGCGACACCAGATGTCCAAACCCACGTTTCCGACAAAGACACTTCGACTGTCCGCAGCAGCCCTTTCTTCTTCAGTTTCCATTGGAACACCCCGATCTGTTGCAGCACCGCCCACGGCACTCTGTGACTCTGCTGCAGCCTGCAGTTCACGCAGCTTTTTCGCCTCCCTCTCCATCTCCTCCACGCGTTGTTTCATCAGCTGAATTTCCTGTGAGGGTATTGAGAACTTTTAGGATGCAACCAAGGTAACTGGAATACCTTTGACTCAGCCTCCTCACCATCGTCGATGGTAGCATCAGTGTCCCCGTTCAGCGTTGCTTGTGGCACGTCGGTGTCCGCCATTACAAGTATTCTACTTGCCAAGCTGTCACAGAATCAAAAGTTTGCCTTGACGAGGTGGGTTAGGACAGCGCCACAGGACAGGGCAAACAAGGATACACAACTTAGTGTACAGGGCTGAATATTATTCTTTCCTCATATGCACTTGCATACTACCCATATCTCCAGATCCATCACCACCAGTCGATAAGGAAGAATTACCATGTTACTCATATGGGAATGCACTTTCGCGGCCTGTCATGGTCTCGCAACCCTGCGTTCAAAACCTCCGTGTACCGCGTGACGGTCTAGTACGCCAACTTCGATACGTGAACGGGCATCATTATAGTTACGGTACCGACGGTAATGGATCACAAAGTTACCATTGTTGGCTCGGATGCAAAGCTGCCCACTGAAGCCTTCATCCTTTTTTGCAACAAGGCCTCGTGTTGACCTTCGCTTCCGAGCTTCGAGAACGGAACATGAACCACCTGTTCACTCCACTCCAATCATGTAAGCTTTATCTGTACACCTGATTGACGGCTATTCAAACTTTTGATTGTCGCCTTAGTTATGGGCGCCCCCTTTGCAGGCATGACAACAAACCAGTATCTAGTCTCATTGGACTCCACGAGCGCCCTCGTGTGCCTAGCAAATCCCGCATGCTCTCATCCCGTTCCAGTTTCAGAAATGTGCGCAGCGCCCGGACAACGTGTGCAATGTATTCACACAGCCTCGCGTGGTAGTGCCAACAGCATGCTACAAAATTCTGGGGTATTACAGCACACGATACCTTTGCGAATCGCACCGTAACTACATAGGACACATGAGGAACCATGTATCACCACGACTTGAAGATAGTAAATTAAGGTTTTTGACTAAAAGCAGCGATTCCATACTTCTAGGTTTGATAGGTTTATGATAGAACAACAAGGAATCAATAAGATCTGCCTTGTATACTCGCTTTCGACCTGTCCATAATCACTATCAAATTAGTGTGGAATGACTAGTATAACGGCAGTTGCCGACAATATCTGTCTCAAGTGCAGTCACAGAAATAACGGACAAGTTGGAGCATCATGGGATGTCCTACTGGGGTCATGTATGGCATTCGCCGCTTGATTCGTAGCAACTGGCCCTGCTGTTGTAACGTCATTAGCCTATCTGTGAAACTGGACCATGCTTGTGACTAGATGATTGTTACGTCGATGCCCACTCGAATGGTTGTATATAGTTCCTAGTGGGCCTGAGAGGTTCTGTTTTCAATACAGAGCAAGCTCAAGCTTGCAAACAAAGGAGGCATCATGGCGAAACAGGCGTCAGTTATTCACCAAAGCCCAGGTGTCCCAGGGTCAACAAGTGCAAAGGTTGCTATCATGGGCTCGTGGGGGGATTCGTCCAAATGAACATACCGTCAATAGAATAGATGCCAACGAGGATGCCATTGGCGGTATAAACGTTTAGTGTGACACACACTTAGCGGAGGGCGCAGAGAAGTGCCAGTAGAGAATGGATGCATTCCCAATTATGCAGAGAGCGTTCGTCATCCTGATGCTTCTGATACGATTTGCGCGCGAACCCATTCTTGTGTGGTACAGACACAACCCTCCTAGTCCCCTGTTTTCGAGGGTCAATGGCCACGGGTTACTTGATGTAAATCAAGGGGTCTCGAGTGGAACGTTGGTAGAAGTTCTGATCCAGGTCGTAAGCTCTCGAAGTCGACAATGTTAGGTCACTAAATGGAAGACCCTGGCAATCCGGAGCGTTAGCGTGATAAAATTTCCCGGTGGAACTTACGAATTTGACCGTTTTGGAGATTAGAGGTGATGGCAAACAGTCATTCCACATCGTAACCTCAACTTCCATTGTTCTACACGTGCGTTGGATCAGCTGATGGCCTAAACACTGCGTCAAGACTGAACATGTGTCAAAAAGGATTACTTGTCTCCGGGGAGGATTGTCCTCCGGACCTAATATGAAAAAAAAAAGTTTCCAAGGAACCAATGTTACCGCATGACTTGCTCCAGCATAGAATAAAAAACAGATTTGAATAGCACGGTGTTCCTTAATAATGGGGAGCTGAAGTAAGTTATGTGACCACAATTGAGGTATGTTGCTGGGATTCCATGACGGAAGAACATACGAGGCGCAGCGGTTACTTGAATAGGAATGGCTGACGCATTCTTTGGGCACCACCGCCCAATCGAGGCTTAGCACCCCAAGAACGAGAAAAAAGCGAGGCCATTAGTCAAACGGGCAATGCCTCTACTCGCTTGGAGAGGTGGAAAGGTGGGAGTTAGGTATTTAGTGGGTGGCTATGATGTCGCATATCGGGCACTGTTGAACGGATTCGGGTGAAAGGGTGTCCGGAAGACATTTGCTTATACGTGGAGGTGCCAACGAGTCACAGGAATGTCATTCATTTCCGAAGAGTCGTTCTTATAAAAAGACAGGGTAGAAGGGAAATGGGACTGTGTGTACCCTCATACATACCTTTTCCACTCGTTTTACTGTGCAACAGACACGAGCACGGTAAGCCGGCATTCTGTACTGGTTGCTGCACAGGGAGGGACTGACCGGAATGGCTGTGCAGCCGAGGAGATGGACTGGCTTAGTCATCATCCGTGGCCCCTCAATCGGGCCGACCCGACAGTCGTCCGACGATATCTTCCCCAGAGTCATTATTATCCACAAGGGCCGCCTCGTCCTCAACACACCTTTTATTCTCAAGATTTTTATTCCATGACACACCAGTCAAAGAAGAAACGCATCGAGGACGACTCCATCCCCACTGAAGTTGGCATTAAACCAGTCCAGCTCCAGCGCAGGAGAGTCTGGCGCGCTTGCGAAAGCTGCAGGTTCGTGCCACATCCCGCTCTCACTTCCCTTTCACCCGTTTTCAACACGTTCCCTGACAAAATCGTCGACAGACGCAAGAAAATCAAGTGCGATGGCTGCGAGCCAACTTGTGCCCAGTGTCAATCGTCCGGTTCCCAGTGTACGTGGCTCCAGACCAAGGACAGGGCCGCCTTGAGTAGGCAGTAGGTCATCATCCCACCTCGTGCTCATGTAACACCCTCACATTTCCCCAGCTATGTCCAAGAACTCGAAGCACGTCTCCTCCACATGGAATCCCTGTTTTCTCAAATTACGCCTGTCCTTGAGCAGCTTGGACCTTCCTTAGGTATTCCATCCTCCACAGCCGGCCCCTCCTCCGCAACTGGCAACACCGGGGAAGAAGGTACTCTACCTCCGGCATCGGCAGTTCTCCAGGCTATGTCATCAAAGGCCGCCGCTGATACTCACACGGAGGGCAGTTCTTCACCCGAGTCCTCTTCCGTCAAGATGGAAGATGATGTCTCCGAATCTTTTGGTCAGCTTGCTTTGGATGATCACGGCCATCTTCGCTGGATAGGTGGCTCCTCCACAATGTCATTGATCCAATCTTTCCGTGCCTTGACGACGAACCCCCTTCATCGTGTCTCCCCGATGGAAGAGGACCCACGTGCACCTGGCCCCAGTGCGAATAAACTGTATTTCCCAGCATCAGTCTTTTTTGGCAAGTTACGGGCCCTTCCCCGCGCAGACGAAGTCGAATACCCAGATGAAGACTTGTGTGACATGTTGGTAAGCACACGAGACATCATTTAGACCGACCACTACTGATTATGATCATGCATCAGATCGATGCCTATTTTGAACGCCTTCACTTCTTGATGCCTATTCTCGATAAGCCGTCGTTCATGGCCAGGTACAAGCGTCTCATGGGAAGGAGGAACGATGTGGCATTCATCCAGGTCGAGGCTCCATTCATTTCCATCGTCTTTGCCATTTTTGCTTGCGCTGGTCGACTGGTCAATGACCCACGTTTAACAAGTGATCGCCTAGACGATGGTGGGATAGGCATGACCTTTTACGAGAGGTAAGCTCACATAACTTACGGTCGCTTACCTGTCGTCACTGGCGGCGCTACCTTTATCAGGGCCTTAATTCTGCACTACATCAGTCATGCATCAATTGAAGTGTCCCATGTCCAAAGTTTCATTCTCATGTCTTCATTCTTGTGTTCTATCAACTGTTTTCCCCAGGCTTGGCTCCTCGTGGGACAAGCGGTACGCAGTGCGCAAGACTTAGGTTTGCATGTAAGCATCGGCTGTTAAACCCATGGTTATCACTGACAAAGTCACAGCGCTCGCCGCGCCGATTAACTATATCCTCTGTTGAGAAAGAGACTCGGCGAAAAATCTGGTGGAGCGTGTATTGTTTAGATCGCATGCTGGCACTTGCACTTGGTCGTCCACTTGGTGTAGAGGACTCTGATTGCGACGTCGAACTTCCAGTGGACGTCGACGACGAATGGCTCCCCGAGTACTTCACTGGCGTCCAACTCTCGCAAAAGCCCCCGTCCCTAATGTCAGGTACCATTGCCTTAGTGGCCCTTTATCAAATCGCTGGCAGGGTCCTACGACAAGTGTACGCCATCGACTGCTGCAAAGAAACACTCGAACCCGAGAAGAGGGTAGAATTACAGCGCTCTGTTGAGACTCTTGACCTGGAACTCACTAGGTGGTTCGAGGATCTTCCCTCCTCTTTCAGGAATCCGAGCACCAGCCACAAGCATATGTCAATGACCGTCGTCCTATGCAGCCACTACTATTCAGTGCTCACTACCCTTCATCGCAATTTTCTACCGGTCAAGCGCGACCAATCGGTCGTACCCAATTCAACTGCAAGGGCAGTCTCATCCGCCCGCTCATGCATTCGCCTTGCGCCTTCCATCAATAATGTTGTGCCGACCTCGCACCATCTTGCTTTTTTCATCCAGCACCTCTTCAGTTCCGCTGTCGTTATTCTTCTGTATGCTATGCATTCCCCGGATACCAAGGCTGTAGCTGCCGCAATGGATGAAGCTAGAAGTTGTCTCCCAATCATAGAGTTATGGGAAGGCCATTGGCCAGGCGCTCGTAAATGCAAGGAGCTGCTCGCCGAGCTGGCGAGCACCGCAGACGAGGCTATAAGGAGAACTAGCAACGACACTTCTGGGATTCCCATAGCTCAGAACATTGCGCCGACAGCATTGGAATCTAGGCGATCCCTTGTCTCTTCCTCGGGGCAGGTGCCAACCGCGAACCGTCCGGTAAAGATAAAACCAAGGAAAATCAGCCGCTCACGAGATCCCAATCCCACACGTCGGCCCCCTGTCGCGTCACCGTATCGCGTAGATTGTAAGTAAGATATAAGCTTGGCAATGATGCTTTCTGACTCACTCCATCGACTGTAGCACAACGCAACCGGTCGACGTCTCGCAAGAGGGGTCATGACGAAAGTGAGGGTATCGGTGGTTCGAGCCTGTCTACCTATTCTGGGGTTTTTTCCAGCCCACAATCGATGGGTGGAAAATCTAGCCCTCACAGCTCTCCAGCGTCCGTTAATTTGCCCTCGCCGTCCATGTCCACCATGGAAACGACACAGCAGAGAGAGGCAAGTCCCCATCTTGTGAGTGCACCCCCGTACAATTACACAGGCGCACCGCTCTCGCCACTCCATGTCCCCTCGCCTCACGACTACGGTATGCATCATAGCCCTCTTGCATCTAGTGGTCACCAATGGGATGGTGGCCCAGGGGACCATCATGCTGTCGACACGTACGCCTCCGGGTCCCAACCCAGCTCGCTGCCATACGCGACATATGAGCATTCGTCATCTGGCATCGATCCTACTTGGTATAGCAGCTCCTCGGATGCCGGGTACGCTCGTCTTTCAACCACACCACCAACCTCTTCATTCCCTGCTCCGGGACTGCCGTTTATGGGGCTTGATTATATCCGAAATTATAATACGAATGGATATTCCACAAGTGACCAGGATTCCCTCTGGCAGACATTCGATGCCGGCGCGTTTGGAATTGACCCGGAGCTTCCGTTTACCTTTGGTGAATCATCATGAAGGGCAACAATCTCCATCGCGATTCCACCCGTGAACACATCCCCCGGGGGTCGAGACTTGGACGCTTTCTCTGCGTTGTATTTTTTGAACCCTGTATGCGCGCCTCTTCTCAGTTCTTTTTGGTTTCTCATTCATTCGTGATCATTGTATCCATATCCATCGCTGACGACCATTCTGATCCGCAATACTGTATAGTTGCTTTACTTGCTAGGCAGCATACCTAACACACTAATTTCGGCACTAGCTTCTTCGTTATGTCAAGCGATATTGCTTGTCTTTTCTTTCCCCTCAAGAACATGTTGACGTTGCCTCGTAGCTAGTTGTGCTCCTCACAAATCGAAATAATGGAGACGGTCGTTCTTTCCGGCTTTGACAGAACTTCAGTACACACTAGTAGTAGTAATTGCTTCGGTATTGGCATTTGTTTGTAAGTTGTATATGCGAGCCGGTTACTGTCAGTTCCCGGCGGTGCGACCCGGAAAGTCATCGCGATATATTTCACAGCGCAGTCAGACTCAGCCATTTAGTAAGCGCCCTGTTCATTCTGAGATCCACGGAACACCATGGTCAACCACCCAGTAGTCGAGCTCACTTCTGAGGCATCTTGGAACCTCGTTCGTGTCATGTTCGTGCGCACCCAGCGTTAGGCTAACAGTTTAAAGATCGAAGACAAGTTCACCCCATATGGGAGGGAGACTCTAGCTAAACTCGTTGCCTTTCTCCAGGTATAGACGGTGGATACCTTCCGTATCAGTGACTCTAATTCGCCGGGTAGGATGAGGTTTACCCTTCCGCCAAGCTTTACCATGCACAGATACCCAAAGATCCAGCACAACGGTGGGAGACTGTTGTGCCGATTATCGAGGAATTGAAGGTGAAAGCGCGCAAGCTTGGGCTTTGGAACCTTTTCCTTAGCAAGGTACACTATCCACAACATGGCGTTTCACTCTCGAACCTCGAGGTGTGGTTCCTGATTCGTTAACTCCTGATCAACATTTGATGCGGGTAACAGTACGCTGTTATGGCAGAGGTACTTGGACGAGGGGGACATCTGGCGTCTGAGGCAGTCAATTGTGCTGCTCCAGATACGGGTAACATGGGTACATAGTTCCGCCCCCTTTGTGAATGCTTACTGAGACCATTCAGAGGTCCTCGCTCGGTACGGGTCCCCCGAACAGCAGAAAACATGGCTTACACCGCTGCTCAACGGAGAAATCCGCTCCGCTTTTGCAATGACGGAACGATTCGGCATGTACCTTCATCTTCCGTGTAAGATGTGTATGCTGACACGCAGTATGCAGTGGCATCATCGGACGCACGTAACATCAAAACTTCCATCCGACAAGAAGGCAATGAAATTGTGATTAATGGACACAAATGGTTGCCAAACCTTCTTATCTTGTTGTTGCCGGCCTCTCATGGTGCCGATCCGGTTTTTCGTTCCCTAGGTGGATATCTGGTGCCGGGGATCCCCGCACGAAATTACACCTTGTAATGGGAAAGAGCGACCCGGGAAACCCGGATGGATACAAGCAGCAAAGTGTCGTTATTGTTCCCGTAGATGCCCCTGGCGTTCGGGTTGTGCGTCCGATGGAAGTATTCGGGTACGACGACGCTCCAGAGGGCCATTGTGAAGTGATCTATGATAATGTGAGAGTTCCCTTGAGCAATCTGGTGCTTGGTTGGGGCAGGGGATTCGAGGTAGGTCATTCCTCCCTCCCGTGCCGTTGAATGCCGATGTGATACATGACCTCTTAGATCATTCAAGGACGTCTTGGGTTTGTATCCTCTTTGGTCATTTTATGCAGACTGTTAGCTAACCGTCTTGGCAGTCCTGGACGTATCCATCATTGCATGCGCTCCATTGGTGCAGCCTCGAGAGCACTTGACTTGATGATCCAGCGGGTGACGGATCCTTCACGCAAGACATTCGGAAAATTCCTCTACGAGCACGGTGAATACATTCGATATCTAGTGGAAATCATTGGGCTGAGATAACCATTTAGGCACTGTTATAGCTCAAATTGCCCAGTCCAGAGCAGAAATTGAGGCGGCACGAATGCTCGTTCTCAGTGCCGCACTTCAGGCATGTTTTTGCACAAGCAATGTAGCACTCACTGATCACGGGCTCATAGATTGATAAACACAAGGCTAAAGGTGCACTGAAGGAAATTGGTATCGCCAAGGTGCACGCATTCCGATTCAGTTCACGGTCTGTGATGCTAACCCCAGGTCCCGAAATGTGATTTTCAGTTTGTGGTCCCCACAATGGCATGCAACGTCGTAGATCGCGCGATGCAAGCATTCGGAGCGGAGGGGTTGAGCCAAGACCAAGAGCTGGCAAGCATGTATGCACAGTTGCGAACACTGCGGTTGGCTGATGTGCGTGTTTATCTACCTCTCTTATTATCCATAGTGATGACTTTCTCTTCGTAGGGACCCGATGCAGTAAGTACATGACCTGGTCGATATCTGCAGGGCTGATGTACCTCACTTCTCTAGGTCCATATTCAGCAGGTTGGTCAAAGAGAATTGAGGCGAGCGCCGGAGTTGCACAAGCGCGCAGCAGAGTTTAGCAAGAAAGAGGCGGCTATCATGCAGAAAGCGGGCATAAAAGCTCATCTTTAGAGCACTCCAACCCCCTGTTGTACTAAGTAGTGTCTCCTGTAGGCAGATCAAAGAGTCGAAGGACGCTTATTCCTTTTTCCGGTACTACTTACAAATTTCAACATGCAAACTTGATCGATGACTGAGTAGAGACCGACTCACTGTTCTTACGGAAACTCCGCAACATTGACTCTTCTTTCTTTCGGGTCGCGACTTCATTCAAGATGACTACTAATGATGAGGTGTCCTCAGAGGGACCTTACGACGTGACACCGATTCTACACTCTCGTTATTTTGTTCTCCCGGTTTCAGCTGCCATTCTGGGTACATTGATTGGCGCAGTCCGAGGCTCCCGTCGGGCGTCACTGCGGTTCTTGGCTGAGAATGCGCACCGGCCACCTACGACGGTCCAGGGATGGTATTTCTACAACAAAACCAAAAACTACCGGCGAATGGCTGCAGGACTGCAGGAAGGCGGCCTGAATGCTATGAAGTTAGGAGTCGCTGCACTGGTTTGGGTAGGGATCGAGGACGGGTTGGAGCGATGCGGGCAGCCGTGGGCCGAGGCGAGAGAACTGGGAGCCGGAGTAGGGACGGCGAGCATTTTCGCAGTTGCGTGTAAGTTGTCTCGATGCCCTCGATGCAGGATACCAACGCCGACAATTGCTTCTAGACCGGCTTCCGTGGCGTACAGGTCGACAGGCGATGTGTCTGGGCGGAGTAGTGGGTGGGGGGATGGGGCTGCTCCGATGGGCGAGGTCATACTTGGAGGCTGTCCAGGACGTGTAGTTGACGTGTCACTAAAAAGAGGGTCTGTGCGGCGCAATGGCTACAGCCTACGGAGGAGCGATGATTCCACACTCAGAAATGTCCGTTGTGGCCACTCTTAGATCTTGCTGTATAACCAACACCTACACCTACGCCTCCGTCTTCCCTATCCCTTTCAAAAACGATGATCAAGCTGTGGCCGTCCGTGCTCGAACAGCTCACCCCCCGCGTCAGCGCCGATGGCCGCGAGCGCCCAAATCCCTTCGATGTCCCCGAGTCCGCAAACGCCACTTTGTCGTCTTCTGAGCCAGGCTCTTCGGCGCCACTATTATTACTGTCGCCCCCGCAGGCTAGCGATCCACAGATACAGACCTTGCCTTCCACCTCTGGATCCGTTCACCACCACTTACTGGCAACGACTCCGGCAGCGTTTCCGGTACAAGCCGATGTTACACCGCCAGGCCCCCTAACGCCTCAACCCGGATCTTTTGTCGCTCGCATTCCTACTACACAAATATCCCTACATGCACCAGACTTTTCCATGCGCAACATCAAAAAATCACCACAGTCTTCTGACTCTATGGAAAGCAAGTCCAGAACGCCATCGTCATCGTCCACATCGCGCAAGGCGTCCTCAAGTACGACCGTCGGTGCTGCGCATGCGGCTCAACCGCCTGCTCCATCGGCAACGTCCAAGGGACAAATCCATGTCAAACTCATATCTGCCCGCGGCCTCAATGTATCCTCTATACATGCACGCCCGTATGTGGTAGTCCAATTCGAGCAGAACGAATTCGTCAGTCGCGATCCTACGGAAGAAACAGACAAGGAAGTGAAAGGGACTGCCACAGCTCTATCGAGAACATCTTCCTCAAACGCCCTAACCGCTCTCAATGCCATCGGTGTATCCCGACCCCCTGGAAAATCGAGCACGAATACATCACCCGCATCCTCTCTCCCATCTTCCAGCAAAGTACCATCCCCCATACATCCTTCCACCCATGGGCTCTTTGGACGTATGTCAGCACACAATCCTGTGTGGAAACACGAGGTGTCCTTGTAGGTGCTGTGGGCCGATCGATTATCTCTGATATCTCATTCTATCTGCAGCGATGTCACTTCTGAAGAGTCTTTAATCACCTTCAACGTTTACGATCGCGTTTCCGATCATTTCTTCCTTGGGACCTTCCAGATCAAACCTGTGTTGATCCACGACCACACTGTTGACCAATGGTTCAAGTATGTAGTCTGTTCCCTGCTAGCTACCCACCACTAACTTTCTATCTCGCGTTGCTATCCCTTACTCAACTTGCCAACGTAGGCTCCGGCCGTTCGAGAACGAAATCGTGAGCGGGGAGATGCGTGTACAAATCACATTCGATCAATACAAGGTACGCAGCAATGTGCCACGTTGCTTCCCACCCTCTGTCACGCTCTTGGCCTCCTCTTCGCACAATCGTGGTTCTTGACAACGGTGCTAATCCCGTCATTTCTACGTGGTAGACCAAGCGAGCACTCATCCCACGCGATTTCGAGTTCCTCAAGCTCATAGGACGCGGTACCTTTGGGAAGGTCTTTCAGGTCCGAAAGAAGGACACGAAGCGCATATATGCAATGAAAATACTTTCAAAGAAGGAAATCATTGCCAAGAAAGAAGTGGCACATACAATCGGAGAACGCAAGATACTTCAACGTTCTTTGGAGTCACCGTTCCTTGTGGGTCTGAAGTTTAGCTTCCAGACGGACACGGACCTATACCTCGTTACCGACTTCAAGAGCGGCGGCGAGTTGTTTTGGCACCTGCAGAAGGAAACTCGTTTTACTGAAGAACGGGCTCGATTTTACAACGCGGAACTCGTTCTCGCTCTTGAACATCTACACAAGTATAACATCGTTTACCGTGACCTCAAACCAGAGAATATCCTTCTAGATGCTACCGGACATGTCGCACTTTGCGACTTTGGATTATCCAAGGCAGATCTCCGGCCCGATGAGCTCACGACCACATTTTGCGGTACGACGGAGTATCTTGCTCCCGAGGTACTGTTGGACGAGCATGGTTACAGCAAGCTGGTCGACTTCTGGTCTCTTGGTGTACTTTTATTCGAAATGTGTTGTGGATGGAGCCCTTTCTATGCAGAGGATACGCAACAGATGTATAAGAACATCTGTTTTGGCAAGATACGATTTCCTCGCAATGTGATCAGTGAAGAGGGAAAGATGTTCGTTAAGGGGGTGTGTACGTTCCTTGCACCACCTGCGTTCAGTATGTATTGAGTACATGGTTTAGCTTCTCAACCGAAATCCAAAGCACCGTCTTGGCGCACAGCGAGACGCCGAGGAACTCAAGGAACATCCATTTTTCTCAACCATAGACTGGAAGGCGCTATCTATGAAGCAAGTCACGCCACCCTTTAAACCCGTCGTCGAGTCGGACGAATCGACAGTAAACTTCGATCCGGAGTTCACTACTGCCGATATCCGGGAAGTAGGCAACGGATTAGACGGGACAGGTAGCCCAGACGAAGCAGACCCCAGCGAAGATTGGATTCAGGCTGGTGCGCAGGGCCTCTCGCATACGCCAAACGGCCCACTGGGTAGCGATCGCATGACTATTGGTGCCAGCCATTTGCAGAATGGGTCGAATGGTCTTGATCAATCTCAGGGCATTCAGATCAGCAAGCGCAAGAAGGGCGGTTTATCTGGGTCCCCCCTCACCAACAGCGTGCAGGCGAACTTCCGCGGATTCACATACTCCGGTGGGGAAAGCGTGGTAACGTCCGTAGGGCCCCTTGGTAGGAGAGTAGGATCAGATGATGAAGCTGTTGATGACGAAGAAACCCCCGAGATAACGACAGAAGATGAATTCGAGGACGAAGAAAGCTTTGCAGGACGTTACTCGAAAGGTAGAAAGGGGGTAGATGGCGAGATGACGGTATAAGTGCGTTGTAGAAGTGTGGACTATGGTTGCTTTTTCTATTTTTTTTTTCAGACATGCGATCGTAGCTGGCGCTTGGACCAACATGGAGATCCACATTCAGGTATTTGACTCCCGTGTTCGTGACATTACCCCTGCAATCCTTCAAAGCTCACGTATATGTACATCCCCTTGGCAATTGTTTTCTTTGTTAACGCCGCGTATTATGAGCCGGCTATGTTTCACCGTTTTGTCTTGTTGCCACCTTATATACAATCCACTACCACATATCGACGATGTAATCACCCTTGTATCTTCTCCATCGCCAAAACGAATGGTAAATCGCGGTTCAGATAGACAGTCAGGTCACCAGTCATAGAGTGCCTTGCATCCTGGTCTTGCAAGGTTCATGCCGCCGCGAAGGATAGCAGGAAGCACCTGCCCGTTGATGATAGTGTTCTTCACGATAGATTCGACATCGTGTGGAGTAACTCGTCCATACCAGACGCTCGTTCCCTGGGGGTTGTGTATCTGGATGGATTTTTGCAAAGAAAATATTAGTCCTAAGAGGGGATGGAATTAGAGTGAGACATACGATAACGTTTCCTGCAAACTTGTGACCACCAACGTGAGAAGTGCGCAGGATGAGAGCTTTATGCTCTCCTCCGAGCGCCTTCAACTGTGTCTCAATTGCGACCTCCGGTTCCGGACCTTTGATCAACGAAGACTCTAGAGTAGGGTTTTCGGAAAGATTTTCCAGCTCGGTATGAACCACCCAGTCCTCGCGCTCCAGGTAATGAATAAATGCTATAATATACCAAGTTAGCCGGCCAGCTCACAGACTGCCTACGGGATATCCTCACTTTTCTCAAGGACGGGAGCAGCTACTGCACAACGTTTGTCACGCCTCTTGTGTGAACCTATGCATAGAAGACATCAGGAAAATTATGTGGAAAAAGCCAGCAGCTTTACAAAGTAAGATGGCACAGGAATACGGCAGCAGCCAAGACCTGAACGAGTCGGAGCGAGATTCAGCACCCAGCCTTCCATATGAGGGGTGAAGTGCGGTTGTCCATAATGTCTCTGCACCCACAGGTGATCGCGGGACGTCAGTAATCACCTTGAAGTCAGGAAATACGATAACTGTTTCTTGAGAGAGATCCTCTGAGAACGACTTATGACTGCCATTTAGGATTGACAGCCTGTGAGTGACGTCTTGCGTAAACAAGCCTGCAGGCAGAAGTGCCCGGCCGTTTTCGTCTTTATCCTGTGAACTGCCACCCTGGAGTTTCTCATTCGCGCTGTTCAAGAACGCAGCTAGGGTGCCGTCGGCCTCCGTAATGTCCTTGGGCCAGTCTGATTTTCCGGTAGAGATTAGGACCTATGATAGGGCTTTGTCTCGTGGAAGCGCCGAAGCCAATAAGAAAAAGGTGCTTGCCTGACGTCTATACGGCTTCACTGAGCCTAACATGTCCTCGGACATGTCGATAGATATCCTCCCAGAGTAATCGTCGTGATCTGTAATTCAGCTTTAGAACAGAGAAACGGAAATCGAGAACACTCACCTTGATCACAAGGATCGGGACAAGACCGACAAATCGCATTGGAGACTGGAACATCGGCAGCCCGAAGATCATCATAGACCTTTCGAGCATCTAAAGGAAGAGAACCTGTCAAAAAACCTTTGAACTTTGCAAGCACAGTCATGGGGGTATGGTGGTATCAGTATGAGGATGTGGTCTTTTTGTTTTGGGCTGTGTCTTATCTGATAAGTCGCGATGACGTAATCATGAATTGGAGAACTACGAGGTTTACATTATACTCCATGACGCTGAACAGTCTTGGGACATCCATTAGCAACACACACGAGAGCAACAGAACAAAAACTTGCCTCGATTGAACCACCACCTCATCCTCAGTTATCATTGTCAATTTGAGATTTTACTCTCTTGCCGTTC
This sequence comes from Boletus smithii, assembly GCA_038092715.1. NCBI lineage: Eukaryota > Fungi > Basidiomycota > Agaricomycetes > Boletales > Boletaceae > Boletus > Boletus smithii. Next base: position 6,308 of record JBBPQT010000200.1, on the reverse strand, counting down.
TCCTTCAAGGCTAGCCAAGACGGCCGTCCGTCCCTTTGGGTGCCCATCAGAGCTTGGTAAACTCGGTCTACTCTCCTCGATCTACTCTCGGTCCAGCCTGGGCCCATGCTTTCTGAGCTGTGTGTAAACGAAGAACTGTCGTCTCTGCCAAGGAAGAACTTGGGGGATTCCCTCTGACGCTTCTTCATCTGGAAAAGCTCAGCTAAAGAATGCTTCTTTTGGTCTTCTGCAATGTTCAAGGGTTGGGTAAATGCCTGGTCAATGACAGCAGAGAGATTCTCGGGTGTGATGAAGGTGTTGGACTGGTGATAAAGCGAGACGAGCGCTTCCATTTTTTTGTCATGGGGTGACTGAAATTTTGCCTTGGACGAAATGCTGCGTCTGGATGTGAATGCCAGCAAGGGGCGAGTCGGTAACATGGTGCACTACCAAATGTTTTTCGGGTGACCGTAGTAGAAGGATGGATTACATAAGATGTATAGTGTCCTCATTTTTGTAGATGCGGCAACAAGCTATGTATTTCATGAATTCACGCGTACATTATCAGCGACAAATCGTCGAATATTGGCAACAGAGAGCTGATTAGTGCCCACAAGCCTTGGCCGCAGCACTACCAGCATGTCAGTGTGGGGTGCACTCTCCCATTAATGTGGGTTGCAGATGCCCACTAAAGCAGATACGTTCCTCTCAGGGAGAGGAGTCAGACTGGGCGTAAAACATGCACAGGGCAAATTGATGTCGTCCGTAACGACGTTCCCAGCAACCGACACACGGGTGTCCCAGCTACAGGGATGGGGTCAGAGTGATGCAAAACTCGAGAGGTGCACTGACTCGCTTTGTTCGTGTATTGGAGAGCGTGGTCGGTTTGGATTTTGTTTTACAATGTCTTTCACAATTTGGACCAAGCGTCGCTGTGTGCGTTAGCAAATCAAACAAACAACTCTTTCACCTACTCTCTTTCGTTCGTCGTCGTCGTCGTTCTTCACGATGGATTTCGCAGCATCAACGTCGTTGGCCTGCGTGATGGGGGTGAAACTGGCCCGTGCGCAGTCTGGTTTCTCACGCATGACATAAGCCACAGTTCCAACGTTCGTTTCCTACACCTTTCAACTCTCCAGTCAACAAGCACGCCGCCGCCGCATCGGTGAACTCCTCGTCCAGATTATCTGGACTATAGCTTCAAGTACAGTCATGTCACAGCAGACACAACAAACAGTCATGCCATCAAATATGCTACCACCGGGTGAGGCAGAACTCGCTCAGGCAAATTCATATTACCCCCAAGAACCAGCCGACCTCACGGGTGGATTGCCAATCAACCTCGATTCTTTGCGCGACGGACCCCCAGGAAGTAAACCATTCTACCCTTATTCAACCCTTATCCGGTACGTGGACACTCGTCTACTCCCGTTGGTCGATTTTGAAACTCAACCTGATTCTAGATATGCAATCAAGGGTTCGCCCAACCAAAAGTTACTCCTAGAAGATATCTACTATGCTATTGAATCTCGAGTGCGTACTGTCATGGCGCTTTCCCGAGTTTGCCTTAGCCCTGACCGTCATGTCCTCTAGTTCCCGTATTTTAGAACTGCGCCTTCAGGCTGGAAAGTGAGTATAACGTTGAACATGATCGATGATTTGTACGCTCCACCGCGTCGTTGCCCACCCGAGACGCGACCGTGATGTTGATGTTTGATTGTGTTCATATTTGTTTGATCCCCTCCAAAACAACACAAAACTAATTTTTTCGAATACTAGAATTCTGTCCGACATAACCTTTCTCTCAACCCATGCTTTGAGAAGGTCCCCCGTCCGCTCACCGATCGAGGCAAGGGGTCGTACTGGACTGTCAATGATAATGTTGATCCACGGACGGGAGTTCACCGTGTAAGAAAGAAGAAGCCAAAGGGTGCCAAAGGACGTCAATCGGAAGAGCAAGATATCGATTACCGCCCGAATGAACCCTTTGCTGACCCCCACGCGCAATTTGTCCAAGCACCCCCACCTCAGATGCACCCCGATGAGGCTGGCCCGAGCAGACAGGCCCCATATCCGCCTCCCTATCCACCTGCGTATGTCCTTTGACCACATGTAGCTTGTTGACTGATTCACGTCTTGAATAGTTTTGACCCCAACTTTGCGATGCTTCCACCTCCACCTCCTGGGCTGCGTTTCCCTCCGCACCCTGCTATGCCAATAGATAATTTAGAGGCAGACGAAAACGGCAATCTTTCTTGGCGCCTGACCCTGATGAAAGAACTGAGTAATCTCCAGCAGCTAGCGGTAGAGCAGGAAAAGGCAGGTGCCGACGAGGAATGGTTCCGCATGATGCTGCTGCGCATTCGCGGTGCACTCATGGCCCCTGCATACCATGATGGAATGCACCCGCCGCCTGGGATGCCTCCCCACCCCCCACCGAATCCGGAGATGCAGCAGTAAATGGTATGGGAAACATGCGAGTAGCTGGGCTTCGGTCTTGTTTGTCGGTTGAATATGTTTCGCCTTCGCACTGAAGCGGTTATTTTCCGGTATCCTTTTAGTCTATTTGTACAATATCATGGGTCCTTTTCTCTGGTAGCTTACCTAAGAATAGAGAAACTGATGATATCCGATTGTACACGGTTCCCCTCTCTCTCGATCCAAATGTCACCCACTGCAATATCCGCCGTAGTGTCCGTCCCCGCGATATCCAAACCAACAGACCTCGAGGTCACTGGGTCAGTGCTCGTCATTGGATCACTGGGCACCGCGCAGAATGGAAAGTATCAGGCACTTGTGACAAACTTGGATGCGAATGGAGACACCGCAGAGAGGCAGATGCTCGATAGGCTGATCGGTGGTGGTAATGTCATTTGCTCTCTAACCAACACCTACGTACTGAATCATCGCTCGTTAGCTACCACATTGGCTACCTCCTCTTATTCATCAATACACGTTGTGCTCACCCCGACAGACTATTCCTCCCTCTTGTCCAATCTACAGACATTCCTCAGCCAGCTTCTCGAGAGCCTCAGTCCCTTTGGAAAGCTTTACCTGCTTAACCTCCCCGCAGGTCTCCTTAACTTTCCCCAGGAACTTACCCTTGCTGGGTTTACCGTCCTAGAGAATGTCCCACAAGGCGAAGGCTTGCGATTGGTTGCTCAGAAATCTACTCCCACATCTTTGAGCACTAGTGGGGCTGTTCCTCTCAGGCGGAGGGCCGATCCAGCTCGACAGTCATCGAAGAAGGCTCTCTGGACACTTTCGTCTCCTTCTGCACCCTCTATCGACGCGGAGGCTCTTTTAACCACTGCTGACCGCGCACGCCCTATACCAACTTGCGAGCCTGTGAACTCGGGTGCACCCCGACGCAAGAAAGCGTGCAAGAACTGCACGTGTGGGCTCGCTGAGATTGAAGTCGAAGAAGCCAAGTCAGGAAAAGTCGTTTTTCTGGACGTGGACGGTGCAGTGGAAGTTGGGGCTAGTGACGCGGAGAAAGAACGGTTGATCGCTGCAGCAATGGCTGCTCCAAAGGCAACGAGCAGCTGTGGTAGCTGTTTCCTAGGAGACGCCTTTAGATGTGCGAGCTGCCCCTACTTAGGTCTGTCTCACCCATCTTCAGAAGGTTGGCCGTGGTTCATGTGAATCATCTTAGGTCTCCCTGCTTTCAATCCTGGCGAGAAAGTTGAGATTGACTTGGGTATGGATGATATCTAAGATGCATCCTCTGTCTCGCCTCTAGTCTGCTTAGGGGAGACCAGATGATATCTAATATCAACTTTTTATCACTTGCACGACAGATAGATCAGGCCTGTCAGGAGTCTCTAGAAATTGTATAATGCGTTCAACTCTCACAATATCTCATGCAACCAGTGGATGAGTGCAACCAACCTTCATCACAACTACGAGTCATTATCAGAGTCCAACGTTCAGTGTCTCTTCCTCAACGTCAATATCCCACTCGTCCCCCCAGTCTAATATATCTTCGTCTGCTGCATTCCGTGCTTGTTTCACAAACTCAAGCAGTCTCGCTGGATCGAGCTGGTTGCCTTCAGCGAGCACATCGTCATCGGAATTAGACTGATCTTCTTCCGCCTCCGCGTTGGTGGGGGTTCCTTCATCATCACTTCTCGAATACGCTTCCAGCGTAGCCAACCCAGTCTGATGTTTGTTTGTTGTCTCCTCTTCCGAGTGAGAGCTAGCCTCGCTCCCATACTCACCAATCAGGTTAGAAACCGCTTTTAGACCGGCCGTCTTATTCAGCTTTCTCTGCTTCGCTTCCCTGGCAACGTTAACCTGATTGCGGACCATCGAACCAGATTTATCAATTACAGTGCCGCAGAACGACGACGCTTCCGGATCAAAAACGTGAATAGTCGGGAATTCTATGAAAGAAGTTTTTTGAAGGAGCTCGCTGAGGCTTAGGGTCGGCTCTAGCCTGTGGTAATACGCAACATTGGGAGCGAGGGGGAATTCAGTATTGGCGTGTATGTAGCAGTGCGGAGGAATGAAACACTCAGGTGCTTCTGGATGGGGGGTGACTATGGGTAGTAGCCAATCTAGAGTGTTTTCCTTTTGCTTTTGAGACTTTGAGAGCGTCAAGGACACCTGGCGCTGAAGTACAGAAAGAAGGGTCGTCGACAGACCATTTCGGTGCGAGAGCATCTTGTAAGATGGTGATGGCGAGGACGAAATGGACGCAAGGGTAGTGGGGAGGGGAAATACGAACTCGATCGTGAGCAGAGAACACTTCGACCTTGCACATGGTATCATGTCAGTCTAGGCGAGCAACCAACGAGTAAAGATGATTACTTTTGATCGAATGTTGACTGATTCAGATTTCTGCGTTCCATGCCTGCCGGCAATAACTCGACGTCGATGCCCAGCGTTTCGAGACGAGTCTTGAGCATGTCTCTTTTCGATTTCCCTGTGGTTGGTTTTGGTTTTCTCCCGCTGGAAGACCTTCGCGCACTTGCAGCTTTGCTTGCACCAATATTCGCTGTATACCCACCGCGAACAATTTCGTTGCCCCACTCGCCCACTCTTCTTCCGACATCTTCAAGATAGCAGTAGTCCCGCATCATGGTACCCCAACCATACGTGTTCATGGGGACATACTGGGCCTTGTCTCGCTCACCGGTGCATCTCGTATTTTGTTTGTGTTTGCGAGAGCAGGGGAGGGAACAAGTGGAAGTTGCACAACGCGGACATTTATACCGGGCTGGGGTAGTGCACAGCGCACAAATTTGAAGTTTGGGTTGGGCAGACAACCCGGAGGATGCGACGTTGTCGGCCATATGTTCTGTAATGTTTACTCAATGAATCAGTCAAAAAAGGAGTCTGTCTGCAGCCACGGTGAATCCGGAACACATACAGCAAGAAGAAGAGTGAGCGTTAAGGCTGAAGGCTGAGTTTCGACTGACAATAGTCTTTGCTTCGTCTTCACCTTGTCGGACCTCATGTCGGTAGTCACTCAATCTCCCGCTCATGCATACTATGAAGTAGCCCTCTTCGGCGAATTCTTCGCTCGCGACCTTAAACCTATCCTCAACCGACTCACTCTGCACACCGAGTCCGCTGTTCCTATGCACACCCGCGAGATCGTGTTTGAACACGTCGGTGCCCAGGGCCTCGTTCAAACTGGCTCTCAAAGTGACGAACCAGTCTTTCTGAGAGCCAGGAAGGAGCTTGGCGACGGCAAGGAGAGTGGATGGTGAGCTTATGATTAGTGCACGACCATTATTGTCTTGTACAGACTGATCTCTCAGGAATCTATATTCATACCTAAAGCCGGAGTCTGTACGCGTACATCCCGAGGCAACCGTCCGTCCGTGGGCGGTGTGCGAAGTCCTTGGGGATGCTCTTAGTTTTGCAAGTGCCCTCGGATACGTGTATGCTCGGTCCGCATCTTCATCAGATAGTGGCACTTATTTAAAAGGATTACACTAGCCGTCGCTCTCAGATATACAAACGCGGATATGCCTTCCGACGTGGACCGCTCATTATCCAGATGTTTCAACAAGAGCAGGTACCAACATCGATCCGGCTCCTTGACTGAATCCCTTTCACTTACCATTCACATGGAGGTTGACCCGAAGACATCACTTCCAATTCTTGGTCATGCCGACACCCTGTGGGAGGTGGAAGTCAAAACAGCCACTCAAGTCAACACTGCTGCTCCTGCTGCTGGTCAAGTGCATGTGAACACTGTCCGCTCGGCTATCGATGCTGTACTTGAGGTCCAGTTCATCATGAAGGGTTTGTTGGACCTTCGAAGGCAAGATATATGACTTCCCCATAGCATTAACCATGGAGCAAAGCTTCCCGGG
>JBBPQT010000199.1:0-23391 GCA_038092715.1 Boletus smithii | reverse complement strand
GCATTGGGGATATTATGTCACACGCTAACCACAAACACGGAAAGAGGGCAGCACGGAGGCTCGAAACAACGTTCCCGTGCTTCCGCGTCTTCACAATCTTCCGTGGATGGCCTCATCCCCTCCGTTCGAACTTCCAATGTCCCGTTATATGTTTTCGGAGACTTACCTTTTTTGGTAACTGTAGCAAACCGCTCGTAAGACGACTGGTGGTAAGGCACCACGCAAGCAACTCGCTACCAAGCAGACCCGCAAGAGTGTTGCGGTAAGTAAATATGTTCTGACGATCGGCATCGTCCGCTTACTCGACCTCATCAGGCCGCTACTGGAGGCGTTAAGAAGCCCCACAGATTCCGTCCGGGCACTGTCGCACTCCGTGAAATCAGGCGGTACCAGAAGTCCACTGAACTTCTGATCCGCAAGCTGCCTTTCCAGAGGCTCGTCCGAGAAATCGCTCAGGACTTCAAGGTTTGTCTGTCCCTCTTTTTTTCCGTTGATATGCTTTCTAACGTGGTCGTCATTGTCCAGACCGATCTTCGTTTCCAGTCCTCGGCTGTGTTGGCTCTCCAAGAGGCCAGTGAGGGTGAACTCGTTTCTTATTCCATACTCGGATCATGACTGACGCTGCATCAAGCTTACCTCGTCTCTCTCTTCGAGGACACCAACTTGGCCGCCATCCACGCCAAGAGGGTCACCATGTAAGTTGCACACATTCCTTGTTTGTCATTCTGTACTCACACACCCTGTAGTCAGCCCAAGGATCTTGCCCTCGCTCGCCGCCTCCGCGGTGAACGTGCCTAAATGGAGACAATTCTCATGAGATTGTATTCGAAAGACGGGACTTTTCTATGCCTCTAGTTGTTTTATACTGTTACTCTTTGCTCGTAAGGTATTCGTTATGAGTCTCTATGATGTGGTTCTCCAATTGTTTGTATCCACTGCTTCTCATAGGCGTGGAACAGGATGCTGTATTAATACTTGTGTAAATCGAGTCGTATGAAAACATGTTGCTAAGACAAGCCCCCTGTCAATGTCTCCAGTACATCAACGTCTTGCCATCAGTCTGCACTGTAGTTGGGGGTCTATGGTGATGATCTGCGTAGTGACAATTATAGGATCCATTGTTCCCTGTACCACAACATTGGGAGTGAAGAAAAAAAAAGCTATGGTATAACAACACTGACGACACACAACGCAAATAAAGTGACAAATAAACTGTGGTATGATGCAAACTGAATCCATATATCCAAACCCCACCAAGAGATACCATCCTCAATCCTACTCGTCCTCGTCATCCGAAGTTGTGCGCACCGTCACCGATCGCGGGGAAGGTTGGCGGCTGCTGGTGCTGCTGGTGTGCCGGCTGCGACTACGGTGGGGCTGCGGATTTTCCAGACGACGCTGCTGCTCACGCAACTCTTCCGCCGTCAACGGATATCTCGGCAAACATTTCAACTCAAACGTGCAAGGCAACACGTCCCCACAGTGCTCCTTCACGAACGTATCGCTCGAGACAAGCCCTCCAAACCTCGAAGCAGAGCCCAGCCAATCCAGCCGCTTCAGACCTTCTCCGAGACGTCCCCCTGGCGCGTTCGAATCCGTGGACCGGTTGAATTTGTAGCCTTCCCATATTTGCCGTTTCCTTGCCGTAGGCAAGTTCTCGTATTCCTTCTTCGCCACGTCCCCGTACATGTAGGTGGATACGGCATCCAATACCTCTCCACACGTGACGCCCAGCTTGGGGTTCTGTGCGCGTGCGTGGATCATCCATGGGAATGCACGGCCGATGATGCGGATGTGTGTCATGCGCGGGTGTGTCGCTGGCGCGTTCCGTCCCTTTACCCAGGACCGCTGGGATTCGGTCGTCCTGTAGCAGTTACTGGTGTGGAAAAGCATGTTCCACCGGAGATAATCATCTTGCGTGTCGGCCGGCGGCGCGAGAAGAGGGTTGAGTTTAATGGCGGCTCCAACAATCTTTGCCAAAAATGGCTCCAGGACGGGCCCATCTGTACGACAGACAGGGTGCGTTAGCAACAATCGACAGTTCAAGTCGGGGATGAGTAGAACGTACAGTGCGGTCCTTCAGCAAAGGGGTTCATGCGATCGGCATCGCTCGTCCATCGGAATGCGGCTTCAGCGGTGTCTCCTGGATGTCCAGGAATTTTGATGGGCGGCAGCTGTTGAGTCGGGTGCTGCCACGGCGTATACGCTCCAGCATACGCTGGATATGGCGACATTCCTTGAGGCATGGGCCATGCCGCAGCTGCAGGTGTGAAAGGACCCGTGTGAGGCGGACCCATGTGAGGCGGACCCATGTGAGGCGGACCCATGTGAGGCGGACCCATGTGAGGCGGACCCATATAAGGTGGACCCATCTGTTGCCACATAGCACCAGGGAGAGGTTGATTGAAAGCATTGTACCCGGTTGCCGGGTGTTGAACAGACCATGGGAGCGGGGGCATCGCGTTCGGAGGTGGAATCGCTTGAGGTGGTCCCCAGGGCGTGCCTTGCAACGACGTCGGATAGCCTGTAAAGTCAGCAGAAACGTGAATACTAGGCGGCCCTTGTGGCCCAACATATGGTGTATGTGGCCCAGCATATGATGTATGTGGCATGCCGGGGGAGACAGGGAGGGCGGATGGCGCAGGGTAGTATGAGCCAGGGGGCTCAGGACGTGGTTGAGTAGCAGGTGTATTGTGCACGCTAGGCATAGGGTAGTATGAGCCAGGGGGCTCAGGACGTGGTTGAGTAGCAGGTGTGTTGTGCACGCTAGGCATTGGTGGGATGAATGGGGTAATGTTAGATGGTGTGGGTGGATAATATGGATAGTTAGCAGGCGTTCGTGGCTGTTGAGTCCAAGATGGGGGTTCCCGATGATCAGGGGTGGGGATGAGAGGTGGTTGAACCACACTCTCGGGAGATGGTAAGGGAGGGATGAAGGGGGTGTTGGCCCCTGAAGGATTGTCGTATAACATGTTTGACAAACAAGGATATATATGTGTGCTTCAGATCAATACACTGCAAACCCTAGGTGGCGTAAATTGATCAAATTAGCTAGGAGAAAATCGTAGGCTCGGAACGGACATACGGCAGGACAGAGTGTGTGCGTCAAAATTGATTACAGAACAGGGTATGACTTGTACAACTGATTAATGATGTGACACAGGACAACGTGAAGTGGTCGTGGGCCAGTTCTAGGAAAGAGTTCGGATCACACATTGATAAGCAGCGACGACCAGAACGAAGAGCGTACTCTCGATCTCATGCGGTTTGTAGCGCTAGTTTGCTTCACAGCAAAAAAGCCCTGAACGAGCCGTAACTCCACTACTGCCTGCGTAGGGTTGTCAGTCTGCCTGGTGAGACAGACGTGAAACGATGTGGCTGATAAGCAGATTCACAGGTAATGGGGTCGAGTCACAGATGATCGAACAAAATTTTTGAGCAGACAGTGGGAGATGGGAGCAGGATATAGATGGGCCTCGTGAGCTGGGGCGCTGACAGTTGTTCCGTCCTCGATTGGGGAAAGCATGTAATCGGTGGCTGTGTATCCGCACATGCTCTGGACGACAACCCAAACATTCAAGTATGTATCTACACGACCGTTTGGAAGCAATGGAGCAAAGCTTGTATGGAAGGTACGGTGGCAATCTTACATGCTCGTCACTGCGGGCTACGGACGAACATTGTGCAGGACAAATCTATATATAAAAGCCTATGAACTGCCATGCAGTGACATTGCTCTGGTAGTACCGTTTCGACTTGCGCCTGTGTCGCAGTCACAATATAGCTCGGACTCTGCGAGTGGCATAATTGACAACGCGGACATGACAGACGAAGAGATCAGAAAGTTCTGACTCAAGTACTCAAGTCTCACGCCCAACGCCTGAGGCATTCGAATTGACAATTTTTATTTATTTAGAACCCTGTTTGAACATCACGGGCGCTGGTGCCGGCTCGCCTCTAGATGGGCATAGCAAACATGAATGCACTCGTGCATCCGCCATATAAGGAAGGCTATGAGAAGGGCTACGCAGCGCACAGCAATTTGGGTGGAGTCAATTGAATAACTGCCGTGTTGAGTAACCGTCATCGTAACTTTATCGTTACGCTATCTCGGGGACCCGGTACGTGGTTTTATGAATGTTTGCAGTCTCCTGGCTGTGAAGTGAAATCAAAATATGACAGTTTACTTGCCACTGTATCCTTAGCAAACTAACTCTTGTAGAACTTGTTCGCAAAGGGACACGGTGCTCTTTGAAAGTATGTGGCTTGTATTGTTGCGATTCTCTTTGCTTAACATAGTCTCTGCGGCGTATTGGGTCTTTATCAAGGTCCATGGCTTTGGCTACTGTGTGGTGCGGGCTGTGTGCGTTCAAGTTGAGGTATCATCTCGACCCGCGTTCTCCTGTGTGAATGTTTTTTATTTGGATTCCCACTGACGTGGCTCTTGCCAATGCCAAGCAACAAGTGAGTAGTGACCCCTTTTACCCCAGGCCAATCAAATTTTACATAGCAACCATGTCGCGACTGTTCATGATGCACTGGAACGACGTGTACCGCATCCGAGTCACGTCTCAGAAGATCTCTCCAAATGGTGACACGATCGACGTCACCCAGTTTGCTGCCCTCTTGGAGAACATTCGACGCAATTGGCACGTGAAATCAGGTGGGACGCATGATGTCCTCTCACTTTTCTCTGGGATGCTATGGTCGGAAACTTATCTACATCTCGTGGTCACTAGGGATAGCAATAAATCGAATTTCAAGTTGCAAGCTTCATCAATCATTCACGATTACCAGACCAAAGCTTTGCGCCGTGGACAGCTCCGCGGAGCATGTTTTTCGCATGAATCCTCAATCGTTAAACGAATGGAATTGCACAGTAAATGATACGCAAACCAAGACAAGAGGTATATGAATGAAAAGACTCTAGATGATCATGAGGCTAGATTCATCACGAAAATATTGGGCGCTTTAAACCCAAGACGACCACCAGTGTAGTGATCCTTCTTCGTCAGCCCTTCAAAATAGATCTTATCCCTGAGCCAGTCTATGAAGCCTGCTCATAAACGTGTGCACGGGACTCGGATCGCAGATGTGACACTGACCAACTCGTTTGTAGCGGTTAGGCTGCGGCGTGTTATAGTACATCGCCCCGGGCCACCCTCCGCCCGACTGGTTGTTCTGAGCCACTCGCTTGACCTGTTCTTGCAATCGCGGCGGAAGAGAGGAAAATTCTGCTTCCGTGATATGATTCTCAGTATATCTAGTCCCACGGCATCAAACCGTCAGTCGATCTGGTATCAGCCAACGAAGCGTTTGAAACGGACTCCTTCCATATCGTACCGCAGACATCACCCGTGGTGACACCACGATCGTTATGAACAATCGTGCACCATGGGCTGAGCTCGGTAATAATGATGAGGTCCGTCACACGTGGCAGTGTGGCCGGTTCGTCTTTGGCAGTGAAGGGGATATCACGATCTCTCGCCTCACTATTGAATCCTCCCGTCGAACCTGGTAAAACGAAGAAAGAGAAAGTCGTGGGTATACAGCTAGTGCATCGACCAAATCCATCGTACCAGTAACAAGATTGAATATGAGGTGGAAAGCAGGATCTGTGCCTTGGAGGATAGGGTGCAGTTGGAGTTCGGTGTTGAGTAGGTAGAGATCGGTCTGAGATAAAACTGGACCGTCTAATCCAAGGGAGACATTGGGAGGGTATTTTGAGAGTCATCGCATCGTACTCACAGCTCGCACCAGCGGCCCATTTGCCCACTGAAGAATCCATGTTTCTGTGTGGCGTTCAAGGTACCCAGGAAGAGGAAGGTGCGCAGCAATAGAAACCTCTGTGAGCAGTGTCAGACCAGCTATTGAAAGGGAACTCGCAAAAAGAAATGAAGAACAAGTTTGGCACAGGCGACTTTATAGTATGATCGGAAGTGGCAGTGTAAGCCAGGCTGACCGATTTGATTAGATCTGAGTCATTTGCACAGCCTTGAATCATCCCATAACTTGCAACATCACAGCTTGACTTCTGAAGTGATAACAATCATGGCCCCCAAAGGCGGTAACGCAAAGAAAGAAAGCGGCCGTGCTAAAAAGGCAGAGAACGAAGGCAAGAAACAAGAGGTGGCAGCTGCTGAAAAGGTACAATCGAGTCATTGCTACTGCTCGCCGTCTACAGCCGATTAATCCTGTACAACCTCAGGAACGCAAGGAGGTTGATACATGGTCTGAAGGTGCCAAGTCAAAAAAAGCAAAGGAGGAGCGGGAGGCGAAGCGGCGTGAGGATTTGGCGCGCAAGGTCGAGAACGCGCGTTTGCTTGCAGAGGAGGAGGCGGTTGCGCCACCCAAGGTCAAGACCGCGCCCAAGGCCAGCGCGAAGAAGACTGCAAAGACTGTCACGCCTGCGGGGCCTGGCGAAATCGCCGCCGGCGAGGGCCTTGGGAAGGAACCAGAGGAGTCCAAGGATGCTTCCCCAGAGGAAGTGGAAAGCTATGCGGCGACTGGAATCGACAATGCGCTCGATCTTCTCGAAGTCGTCACTGCGAAGATGGACAAGGCGAGTGTTGGTCAGCAGGCCGCTGGCATCGAAAGGCATCCAGAGGTCCGTCGTTCGTTGAGATCTGTCTCACACATGCTCACCCGCCTCTTGTGCCGTAGCGGAGGTTCAAGGTTCGTTCAGTTCTGGATTTTACACCGTTCGAAATCCTCAGGTAAGGTACAGGCAACTTTCGAAGCTTACAAAGAAAAAGAACTTCCGAATCTCAAAGTTGAAGTACGTACTTGCTTCAGCCTCGTGCCATAGCATTGATCACGATTCGTTAGCATCCTGGGTTGCGACTACAACAGTACCATGTCAGTACATGCATGTTTGCACCGCTTTTCAAAGTCCACTGACGGTTTCCCACAGGACATCTTGTACAAGCAATTCCAGAAATCTCCGGATAATCCGTAAGCTCTACCATGCGTATTTACACAGCCCGATGTCAATCATTTGTTCCATAGATTTAATCAGGTAACTGTTGGCTATGATGCATCCAAGGAAGAACGGACGCAGGCCCTCAAGGAAAAACAGGACGCGGTGCAAAAGAAGTTGAGGGTCGAGTGAGAGATGAGCCTCCCAGAGCTCAACACTGTTTGATGCTTGTAGGGTTTAGGTGTCGTAATTTCTGATCCCATGAAGGTCAGCTCAGGGTAGTGGTTTTATGCCCTTCAAATTTTATGGAACCAATCGTGCTGATCATCTGAATTCGTAAGATCAGAAAGATTGTCTTCTGATCTCGAAAGTCTGGTTTTGGGCCCAGAGGTGACAGTAGAATGATGATCCGCAGACCGGACATGGAATGAAACGTAGCAACGTGGTGAGACACACGTCTAGGTCCTCTGAAAGCATTCTAGAAAGAACATGCAACCGCACACCAACACCGCAGTTTGATCTTGACTGAATGAGAACACAGGGACCACCGGAATGTATGACATGCGACACAGCCAAGCCTGCTTAGCAGTGCTGATGGTGGTTATGTAAGCATGGGGAGCAGTAGTATAAGACGAGCTTGGAGAATATCACAACCCAACACCCACAGCGACCATCCAGTCTAAGCAGCTGAACTGCGAGACAGTGTACGAGCTTACTGCCATGCCCTCGATATCCATCATCTCAGTTGATGCACCCCCGCAAGTGCCGTCGAAAGGACCGGAGCCAACAAACACCCTCTTGATCACCCAGGTACCTCGAGACTTTTTCCAGCCGGTAATCCTAGAAGCACTCCGCGACTTTTTTGCTCTTTACGGCGAGATCAACCATTGGGCACCGTTATCATGCTTTTCACGCATCATCGTGGTTTACTATCACGAAGACTCGGCAGAGCAAGTGAAACGAAACTGTGATCCATTGACTATCCAACCGAGTCATGGGTGAGCAAGACGCTACATTGTCACCGTTCATTCGCTCATCAGATTTTCAGTTCCCCAACCACTCTTAGGGTCTTCCGGGCTGACCGGAGTCCATTATTTACTCGCTCGCCGCCATCCGATGATAACTTCTTGAAACCTCCGCCACTGGAGAAGAACTTTTTGATTTCTCCTCCGGGATCACCACCAGTAGGCTGGGAACCAGTTCGGGAGGACCCGCCGAACAGAGCGACATTGGCAGACGATTTGATTGTAGCGTTGAAGAAACTCCAACTACGAGAGCGGCATGGGAACAGAGAGGTATTGCTGGAACCAGAGGACGGCGTTGGAGTTGGGGTGTACGTAGAAGATGCTGATGGAACCGATAGCGAGGAAGATGAGGACGAGGAGTTGGATTGGGAGTATGGGACCCCTTCTCCGGCACGCATGAGATGGAAGCCTGCACCTACGGCTATGCCCCCAATGTCGATCACACTGCGGTGATATTGGTGAGTGGACTCTCCTGTATCTTTCAAGGATGATACCTATCAGACCTGTTCCGAGCGTTTGGCTGCGGAAAACATGTATTGCCTTTTTTTGCTGATCAATTATCCCGCTCACTGGGACCGCATGCTCATCGCTGACTTGTTTGCATCGTTACAGGTGATAAAATTACTCTATCTTAGCTTTAGACCAGTTGTGGCGGCGCTTCGTAGGCAAGGACGAAGTTGATTGTCGGACTTTCTCATTCCCCTTTGTACTATGGCTGTATTGTTGTAGACGCAGTAGTATCCCCATCCTCATGTACACATAGCAAAATTGGCCTTTCCTACTAATGGTGTAGTCAGGCATGTCCAAATGGAAATTTAGTGGTAGCCCCTCTCGATCATCCAAGGGTGCACAGCCACTAAACTGGGTGACCCAAAATAGGCATTGTCAATTAGCCGACGTTATTGTTCTTTCCTAGTGCTCGGGCAGCAACCGAGTTCCTTTGTTCTCCGTACACAAAAAGCGGATGTCTGCGGAATCCCATTTCACCCACAAGAGCGCGTTGCTCTTTCCCTTCCCTCTTTCTTTTATACGTTC
This sequence comes from Boletus smithii, assembly GCA_038092715.1. NCBI lineage: Eukaryota > Fungi > Basidiomycota > Agaricomycetes > Boletales > Boletaceae > Boletus > Boletus smithii. The sequence continues at coordinate 14,412 of JBBPQT010000199.1, read as the reverse complement.
ACTACTCTCTTTCGTTGCCTCGACATGTTGTCGAGCATCCTTGCCATCTCTCTTGCCTTTGGCGCGTCTGTAGGTGAGACAGTCATTCGCTATCCAGTCTGACGTCCATCCGTTAACACCCTCCTAGTCGCGCAATCTGCTTCTGTCATCTGCGTTGCTGGTCAATGCCTCGAAGGTTATTCAAATACCAGTGGTAAGTTACCATCGTGTACTAGAGTCCCCTTTATTCAGTTCGCGTTTCTAGTCGGCAGCACCTTGTCAGCATCGGGAGGGTCCACTCCAGTGCTTCTGCTCCCTGGGCAATATACTTCTTCAACGAACCCACAACTTCTTCATGATCTTTTAACGTCCTCTTCGGCTTCCTTGTCTCCATCAGCTGGATTCGCGAACTCGAGTTCGCAGTCATCCGTATCATTACCGCTTACAGTAGCACTTCAGCCAGGTATTGCAGCCTATCCGCAGCCATTCTACTCTGGTCAAGGGTCCTATACTGGTTTGCCAACTTCTCCGATTGCAAACGCGTCTACATTAAGCGCATCCTCATTGGCGCTTTCTGGAAATGTCTGGGCAGAGGTTTCTGCAGGTAGCAACAGCCGAGTCATCCTCTGGAATTCGATCCCCGATGTCAGCCAACTCCCTCAGACCGCTTCCGGTTCGCTCTCCCTTCTGAATTTGCAGTCTACCGAGTGTTCTCCGCCCTGCTCTGGCAATGGTGTTTGCTCTGCCTCAGGCATTTGCGTGTGCCCAACTGGGTTCAATGGGACTTCCTGCGAATCGTGTGCTCCTGGGTATTTTGGACCGACATGCAAAGCTTGTCCTTCAGGCTGCACATCTTGTGACGATGGTATAACCGGTAATGGTCATTGTCTTGCTCCGATCGTGGAGAATCCTCCTTCGAGCTGTAACTGCATCAATGGGGAGTGCGGCGCCAATGGTCAATGCACTTGTCTCACAGGCTGGACCTCTGCGTCAAATGGTACCCAATGTGCGGCGTGCGCATCTGGCTTCTTCCTCGATTCCAACGGGAATTGTGAAAGTGAGTAGATTTGTAGCGTTCGCTGCGGCACTTTTTTTTGACCTCGCCACAGTTTGTTCGCTTGGTTGCGCTGAATGCGCAGATGGATCTGGAGACTGCATAGCTTGCAAGTCTGGTTATACTCAAGATGCCAATGACCGTACGCGCTGTGATGCTGTTCAGCAAAAAACTTCCAGCGGGGCTGCGTGCCCTTCAATCGCTTACAGTGCTGGGTCTACTTGCCAAACGTGCGCCCCTGAATGTCAGACATGTACAGGACCCACGTCGAACGATTGTGTTATCTGCGCTTCCGGCACATATTTGCTCAACGGCACTTGTGTGCAAACGAACAGCGGCGGTGTTTGCGAGGGTTCATCTCTTATTGCCAACGGCGTCAAATATGAGTGTGACAGTGAGTGCTTTACTTCTTTGTTATCAGATCTCGCTGAACTGGCTTTCACAGGTTGTGGTTCAAAGTGCACTTCTTGCCAAATCCCGAATTTCAGTGTTGCATCGATATCCAGCCAGGTTCAGTGCACTGGTTGCTTGCCTGGTTATGTCCTTTCCCAGGGGGCTTGTGTGCAAAGTTGCCCTTCGGGTACCTTCCTATCTCCCACGGATAACCTTACCTGTACCGGTTCGTGACGTGCGATCGTGGTTTTCTTGCATGTTCACTTACTCTTGCTACAGCATGCTCTTCCTCGTGTAGTAGTTGCTCTGGAAGCGCCAATTACTGCCTGACCTGCAACAATGGTCTGCTCGCTTCTAATGGTTCCTGCGTCAGTTCATGTCCGTCGAACACGTTCAGTTCATCCAGTACTTGTGTCACTTGTCATCCCGATTGCGCAACGTGTTCAGGTGGATCTTTCAATCAATGCGCAAGTTGCAACAAGAATCTTCCAGTCCTCACGAATGGTCGTTGCCTAGCGACTTGCAGCCAGAACCAGTACTTCGACACGACTTCGTCCACATGCCAGTCGTGTGATGGGAGCTGCGCCAGTTGCTCGGGCTCAGGTCCAAACAATTGCCTCGCCTGTTCTAGCTCCAGCCAAGTCCTCCGCGGCGGAACCTGCGTCGCCGCTAATTGCAGCAGTGGAACGAGTGTCGTCCCAGGTCTAGGTGCATGTCTCTCGGAACTCGTTCTCGTCCCCTCTTCCTCTTCTGGTTCCTCGCCTCTTCCATCTATCCCGGGTATCTCGACACCCACAAGCACGACGACACAATCTTTGTCGTGGTGGGAAATCCTCCTCATGGCGCTCGGTTGTGCGTTTATTTTCGTTGCATTCCTGTACTGCTGGCGTCGTCGTGCGCGGAAACAACGCGCAAAGGCGACGGCAGCCTTTGCTTCTGCCAAAGCCCTCAACCACAAGTCCAACTGGAGATTACGTCTGGCACGTTTCGGCCAAAGGTTGTTTGGACGCTCGCCAAGCCAGCCCCAACCGGACGCCGAGGAGATCGCACTGTGGAAACTGCGTGCTGCGGAGGAGGCACGACACAATCAGAATTTGGAGAAGCTCATTGAGGCGTACGGGTTTTCGAGGCCAGGTTCCCCGCATGAGTCTAAGCGGATGGAGTCGCACGACTACGAATCAGACCGTTCTCACCGGTTATCTGGGCACTCTTTATATTCCGAAGTAACCGGGATGCCACCGCATGGACCCGAGCCCCGGCAACCTGTGAAGACGAACCCGCTGACCTCGCGATTCTCTGCGACTACTCTTGGCTCCTCGATGTACAAGAAGCACAGCTTGGCGAGACGGGAACATTTTGCGCCCAGGCTGCAAACGGACGCTGAAGCATACGCTGCCTCTGTTCGACTGACACCGCAAGCAACTGGCGGATCATGCTTGGTAACGGCAACAAAGACGGGCGGATCACGCAACCCGTTTCGTCAATGAAACATTCTCAAGCATTTTATGAGTTGTTCCCCACACGGACGCATGACACGGATTAGAGTTGTTACCATTGGTGACAGGACGGACGGTTTTTACTCCCATTTCGACACGGTTTCCCCTTGCAACTGTCGCTGTATCCATTTGCTCTATTTGCCACATTGCATCATATAATGTACACGGTAGTTAATGTAGCACACATGTTACGTATATTGAATGTGCCTCGCGCCTGGAGATGACCGCGTGAACGGGATAGGGCGTGGCAGATGGTGGCGGTCGACTATGCTTGGTTGTTCCAAGCGTTCCGTCTTGAACAACCCACGTGGCACCCAAGGACACAAATGACCAATAAATCTGGACATGCTTGCACCCTACTAACGGCGTCCCAGCCGCCCTCCTGTAATGGCCAAGCGCCACCTGTTTTAAGTATAATCAGAACGGCGAACTTCGTCACCCACACTTCCCCCTCCTCCATCCCCTTCGCAGCGACGTGATGATTATGTCCATTGGCTCGGTGGTGGGCAGACAAGCCCAGTCCACATCCTCCCAGGTATGGTATGACGACATCCCTGGGTCCATCTGCGGTCCCGAAGATGGCCCCTGGCCACGCTCCTTCACCCGTCTTGGGCCATCCGAGGCTTGGACAAAGCTCGCCCAAGCATCCGATCCGCAGAGCATATCCTATGGTGCCCGCGGACGGTGGTGTGCACATGCGGTCAACTTTCAGCCGTTCCCTGGAACGAAGAGCCAAGATCGGTATACGATGCAGCGGCTCGATATCGGTGGGCGGACGTGGATGTTTACGGCCGTGTTTGATGGCGAGTGGGCGATAGTGATGTTCTTGGGCAATGGACCTGACGGGTCATTGTTTTGGCAGGCCATCTCGGTGATGCGACGGTGGAACATGCGGCGTATCATATGCCCATCATCGTACGGCAATTTCTCGAGGAGATCACGCTGAAGCATCGTGGGCGCGTCGTCCCACCGCCGTTGATCGCGGACATGTTCAGCAGTGCGATCCGGGCGTTTGATGACGCTATTGCCAACGACGTCTTGGATTTGTTTTCGGGTGGATTACAGTCGGTGAGGGACATGCCGGACGAGAAGATACACGCCATCCTCAACGATCATGCAACGGGCGGGCAAAACTTCAAGAAGGCACGCTTGTGCATGTATGGTACTACGGCGCTTGTTGCGCTTGTTGATCCTGACCATGAAAACCTGTGGGTGGCTAATCTGGGTGATTGCCAAGGAGGTGGGACGCATTTTCTCTCTTATCGCTTGCTGGCTGATCCTCTCCGCGACCAGTCATGATCTCGGAGACCGAGCACCGAACATGGAATTTTGAGGTCTTGACCACAAGTCACAATGGCGCGAACAAGTGCGAGGTCCGGCGCGTGGAGAGCGAGCATCCGGGAGAGTCCGAATGTGTTGTCGACGGCCGCGTTCTCGGTGCCATCGCTCCTTTTCGATGTGAGTGGGGGTCTCAGCCTCTCGCGTTCTGTTCTACACGCTTGCAGCTCTGATCGGACTTTGTCTTCAGGTATTGGCGACACGCCGTTCAAGCAACCGCCCGAGTTCACAAGGCGTATCCTATACAACCTCTTCCCTGGTGATCACGATATGTCCCTATGGGAAGAGTTGCTCGTCAGGAATTTCACACCACCTTACATATCTTCCATGCCCGAGGTCACGCATTATCGGCTCGATACGTCGCAAAAGCGTCTGCGGAAATACCTTGTGTTGTCTTCCGACGGGTTTACGGATATATGTGGGCAAGGTCAACGGAGCGTGATCGAGCGGTGGTTGCAATGCTTGGAATCGCGGTCAGAGTGCTGTGATGAGACGGATAACATGGCTTTAAAGTTGCTTTGGCAAGGGCTTGGTGGGAACCTAGTGCACGTGTCCAAGGTGTTGACGTTGAACTTGGACGTACCTTGGCTAGATGACATTTCGATCGTCGTGCAATCTCTGTAGGACATTGGTGGACCACTATTATGAATAGAATACCACACTACTTACTAGTTGGCTTGTCCATCGTGCATGTCGCTGTCGTGGGAGATTGTTTGGGATTTGTTTGTTTTCAGAGGTTTTGCCAAGTAAGGTAGTATGTACCTCGACCCACGCCCCTCAGGAGCTTCCATGGCGGAAGCCCCAGTCAATCCATCTCAGCCTCTTGAAGACCCGGATATCATGCAGACTGCTGACATTGATGATGCGACCGCCGCAAATACTACCCAGACCTCCTTGAAGGATGATCGCAACAACCTCGTCGACATGTCGAGCGCGACAGGCACAAAGAGAAAGGCGCACGACTCGACAGACGAGGCCATATACGGCGCATCTCGATTTGGTCATTTCGAAGAGTATATGCAGCGGAAACGTGCCAAGCTGCAGATCCAGAACGCGAGCATGGACACGGAAGCAGGCGGTGAGAGGAAGAGTGACATCTTTAAAGGCATCTCCGTATACGTGCGTCTCCGTATTCTACTTTATGTGCTTGGAAGAAGTGAGCGTGTGTCGACGAAAACAAACAAACAAAATGGATCTAGGTGAATGGCTGGACGCAGCCGTCTGTGCAGGATATTCGGAGACTCCTTCTTCAGCATGGGGGCGTCTTCCAACCATATCTCGATAAGAAATCGATCGTGTACGTGTGCTGTGCTGTGCGGTTGGTTTTGGTGCGCGTGACCTTGTCCCATAGGACCCACATCGTGACGTGTTCGCTCACCCCAGCCAAAGTCAAAGAGTTCAAGCATATGAAGGTGGTTAGGCCTGAATGGCTACTGGATAGTGTCGCTGCTGGAACTCTCCTTCTATGGACGAATTACATTTTTCGTCCGGGCAGTAGATTGGAGCAGTCTCAGGGCTCACAGATCCCTCAAGCGACGCTACAGCTACAAGCCGTTCAATCAGCGTCGTCGTCGTCCACGCCGCAGGTTGAACAATTCAGTCCGGATGGCGCCGGCGCTCAAGGAGATGCGGGCCCGAGCAAGCAGGTCAGATCGGACCCAGAACCCTCTGGGTCTGAATGGGCTCCACGTCCGCTCTATGTGACAGACCCAGGAAGAGAGGAGGACGCTGCGCGCGTTCCCGAGTATGCCGCATGCCGATCGAACGAGATGGCTGAACGCGTGATGGCTAATCCTCAGTGGCGAGCGGCGCATACGTCCATCGCGCCCGACTTTATCGAAGGCTTCTACAAGAACTCGCGCCTACACCATTTGTCTACTTGGAAGGCAGAGCTCAAAGGTCTTGTGGCGGAGGCACAAGAACGTGCGGAGAATGGCATGTTTGATGCACTGCCGGACGACAGTGACGGGGCTGCCGTTTCTGGCGTGCAAACGAGTTCTAGGGACGAGTTTAGCATGAGAGGCGCAGAGTTTGTTCTTCGGTCTCCGTCCCGAGCCAAGGGAAAGCAGAAAGCGGAGGACGTTGAGAGGGTTATCATGCACTGCGATTTCGACTGTTTTTTCGTCTCGGCTGGCCTTGTAAGCCGGCCACAACTACGCGGAAAACCTGTGGTTGTTTGTCATTCTCAGGGCAGTCAGGGTGGTGCTTCCAGCACGAGTGAGATCGCCAGCACGAGTGAGATCGCCAGCGCGAGCTACGAGGCGAGGGCTTTCGGTATCAAAAATGGAATGAGGCGAGTTTTCTTGTTGTAGACATACATGTCGAGATGTCTGACGGTGTGTCGTAGTTTGCGACAGGCTCGCCAGTTGTGTCCTGAAGTTGTTACTATCCCTTATGAATTCGAGCGGTGAGTCGACCGACCCGGTCTGCGTGACAGCTGTCTTATCCGATTTCGAAACCTCTAGATACAAGTCATTCTCGCTTCAATTTTATACCATCTTGATGCACCACGCGGACGATCTCGAAGCTGTGTCTGTTGATGAAGCCCTCATAGACGTCTCCTCTGCCGTTGCTCGTCTGAGGTCGACCACCCCGTTCTCTGCGGACGATTTCGCGGTTACGCTGGCGCAGACCATCAGAACTCAAGTGAAACAAGCCACCGGATGCGAAGGTATGCACATCGTGTGTTGCCATAGTTTCTCTGCTCATTGTCCCCAATAGTCAGCATCGGTATCGCGGAGAACATCCAACTCGCCCGTCTTGCCACGCGCCGGGCAAAGCCCGCTGGATTATTCCATCTCGAGAGGGAATACGTACAACGAGTGCTCGAACCCCTCGATATCGACGACCTGCACGGTTTTGGCCGTTCCATGCGCCAAAAAGCAAAGGAGAAACTCGGGGCGACGAACCTGGGCGAGCTGATGACGCGGAGCAAGGCTCAGCTCTGTGAGGCGCTGGGAAAGGGTACGGGAGAGACGCTCTACAAGGCTATCCGCGGCATCGACGATCGGAAACTCGAATCGGACAAACCTCGCAAGTCGGTCTCTTGTGATATCAATGTGTGTCTGTTTTCTTTGAATTCTGGTGGCGTCCAATCGATGCTGAGGATATCTACATAGTATGGTATCCGATTCGCACACAATGAGCAAGCAGAGGAGTTTCTATATCGTATGGCGGAGGAAGTCGCAAGACGTCTGGACAGTGTCTCTATGCGTGGTCGCTTGCTGTCACTCAAGATTTTGAAACGTGATCCGAGTGCTCCCAAGGAAGCACCCAAGGTACGTTAAACCTGTCGTTTGATGAGGGGGGAGCTCAAAGTACCCCTAGTTCATGGGTCATGGGCTTTGCGAATCGTTTAACAAGCAGACAACGCTGGCGAACGCGCAAGGCCAGGCGACGAACGATAGCAAGGACATTGGAGACCACGCATGGCGACTACTCAAGTCTTGGAATTTCGACCCTGCCGAGCTTCGTGGGATAGGCATCCACATTCAAAAGTTGGAAAACAGCCAGAACGGAGACGTTGGACAGGCGAAATTGCCCTTCCATGTTGCAGATAGAAAACCTCTTTCGAAGGGTCCGGCGCCACGAGAGCCAGAGGTGAATGATACACCCGAGCTGGTGGTTCAGCCGCCGTCTTCGCAAGGTGAACCTATGACTGCCGATAGTGCACCTGTGGAGAGATACAGCGATCACGTCGGCTTGCCGTCCCTTTCACAACTCGACATGGAGGTTGTGGAAGCACTGCCAGAAGACATCCGGAGAGAACTTGAAGACGAGTATCGGCGTCGATCGCACTCGCCCATGGTTGTCGAGCGTTCACCCGCACCAATCACCTCACCGGCCCCCAAAGTAACAGCCAAGGGTACGAACGTAAAACGTATCACACAACAGCTCGCCCCCAAATCGGGGAGCAGCCTCTCGCCCAAGAAGAGCGTGCTTTTCGCGAAACGCGACACCCCCGCGAGTGTATCTGCTGTGCGGGTCTCCGACGCCGAACTACGCGAGTTGGACATTGACACGGACGTCTTTGTCGCGTTGCCTGTCGACATGCAGCGCGAACAACTGATCATGGCTCGGCATACCAAAAAGGGTGGTGGTGTCCTGAGCGAGCGGCGACTTGTAATCAAAGATACGACTCGCGCGCCCCGCGAAAAGCCTTCTTATCCAAAGAAACCGCCGCCGCAAGCACACCGTCCCCGACCGCCAACGTTGAAGCAGCAGGGCAAGCAAAGGGGGGAGAAACTGTCGTTCACGGAGACGGACGACGTACAGTGTGTGATCGAAGCGTGGGTCGAACGCTTCGAGGAACACCCACCGAATCAAAAGGATGTCGATTTCTTTTGCAAATTTCTTGTGCAGAGCGTGGAGTTTTCCGATGTGGGTATGGAGAAGACGATTGCTGTGATGAGATGGTGGCTTGTCCTGTTGCGTCGAAGGTGGGGGGTACACGAGAGAGATCAGTCCGAGATACATGGAACAACTCAGCGGAACACGTCGGAAGTTGTAGGCAAGGCTTGGTGGAAAGCCTTTCGTGAAGTGAAGGAGAGAGTGGATGTAGCCGCACGGAAGCGCTTCGGAGGAACGTTGGTTTTGACGTGAGGGATGAGTATATATACGGTACTGTACACTTGATATCTCTCGTTCACGACACTAACCCGGGACTCTGAAATCTACTTGTCACCTCTCGCAAGGAATAGGTCTACTGAGTGTCCAGCATGCTTTGCCCGTGCGATTATCTCAAAGGTGATATTCTTCAAACCTGCTTTCTCGAACGTGGACCGGATATTCTCCTCCGTAAACCCTCCTTTGTGTGCGACGATGTGATGGGAGTTCTCAGGAAATATATCATGCGTCGATTCTCCGCGAACAAGATCCGCGACGAGCAGCGATCCCCCGGGGTTCAAATACGTTGAGACGAGCAACGTTGTCACCTCTTCGATGGAGGCAAAATGATGATACGCAGACGCACACTGTGTGCAAGATGGGATAGGTGAAATCGCCCATGCGGAAATCTCGGTTCGAGGGCCACTCACGACGATCACGTCAAAGGTCATGCCTTGCAGCCTTTCGTGTGGAGGAACGCAGACGGCTCTCATTTCTTCGGGCGGGATACCGTGATCGGAGACGATTTTGTTATATTGATCGACCATTCCTTGGCTGATATCGACGCCAACGATCGATTTGGGGTCTTCTGCCGCCAATACGCGGGAAATGAGACCTGGGAGAACGAACGGTATGAGTGAATGGCTCGAGAATGGGAATCGAACACGCCTGTTCCACATGCGAAATCCATGACGGTCGTGATGCCCTGCTTGAATAACCCGGTGTCTATCATGGCTTGTCCGATGTGCGCTGTCCGTCTTTGTACGTCGGGGCGATCGTTGTATTGGTGCGCTGTTGCGTCAAAGTGGTTTTGGTTCGCTGTTTCGTAGGTGTCGTTGTTCGATGAAGGTGGGATGTGAGGGTCATGATGGTGGTGCGGATGCGTGTGTGACATGACCAGACTCAGAGTCTACTCAAATATTTGTTACTCCGGTGTATTGACTGCGCCGAATTAGGATCCCACTCTGACAGGCTGTCCAACTCGGACTCTGCAAGATAGTATTCAAATGCACGGAACCTGCGCACATTGGCGTTGTACTTGGTTCTGTATCCATCGACAGCTGGCAGCAGCCCATGGATGTCAATGGTCACCGTGATCACGTCAACAAGCAACTACTCAGGTCGACCCACGCCGGTGACCAAGTTCGGGGCCAATCGTCTGTCCGCCGATACAAGACAATGCTACGGCCCCGAACTGCATGGTTCATTGTTGAGTGGCTCTACGACGCAGAGATTCATTACGGTCCAACAATGCACCGTTTTAATTTATTGGAAGTTGGTGGAGCGCTGTCACTGTCTACCATCCCGCCGGCGCCTGTGCGGAGGAACAAGAACGTCTGAGACATGGCTCGCTTGGCAGGTACTGTCTTCTCGGTGTCGAAATTGCCATATCCGAAAACCGTGCAGGTGAATGCGAACCAAGTCGACACACACATTACTGTAATGTCTTATTACCTTCATTTAGCGCATCGCAAGTTTTTTCAAACCTTCAAATGTACTCCCGCAGGTCGACGTACCGTCGGAATGAATGTGTCACCACCTTCCACCTCGTCCTTTTCGGCCTCCCCCTATTGACCTCTTCTAGTCGGTCGACGGTGTGTGCCGCACGGATCATGTCATGGGGGTTGTTTGTTCACCTCCTTTGCTTGACGTGCGGACAATCTGTGGGACCCTATGAAGCTTGCAACAATCGTTTGCTGACGCTTGATGCCCGTCTCATTTCGCGTTCAGGCTTGCACTGAGGGTGCTAATTTGGGATACCAACAAAAGGACATACCCACAGTTGCTAGATACCGGTTAATTAGTACATGATCGAGGTTTGATTTTCCTTGGAATCCCCAAAAGAGTCCGTCCCGTTTACACTTTCAGAGTCATATGCACAAATTCTCGGCTCATGTAAAGGCGAGTGTACCGCCGGGCTAATAAACGTACGAGGACATCTTTCTCCGACCCTCGTCATCATCATCACATCCCTCAACTATGCTGTCAGTCAACGATTCCATCCACGGTTGGTCCCCCGTTGGCGACGAGGACGAAGACGTGAACATCTCTCAAGACATGTGTTTCATGAGCATCAAACCCTTCTCTACACCATCGAACACATTTTTCAGCCCCATTTGTCCCCCTCTCGATACCACACCGAAACCCTGCCCTCCCCAATCCCAGTCCATCTCTTTGGCCCCATTGACAGGGGTCTCCCACTCCTCCGTCGCACCCTCTTCCGATCGTCGCGCACAACGTAATCGGAATCGCGATCCTAGCTGGATTCCGCGTCCCCGTAATGCCTTTATCATCTTTCGGTGTGAATACTCTCGCGAGCATTCGCAGGGTTCTCAGCACGACGACGAGTCGGAGTCTACAAACCCCACCGTGAAAACTCTCTCGAAGCGCGCCGCTGAAGCGTGGAAGCTGCTCCTCCCTTCTGAGAAGGAGCGGTACAAGGTACTGGCGGACAAAGAGAGGGAGGAGCATGCTCGCCTCTACCCACATTATCGCTTCCGTCCTATGAAGCGACAGATGTCGGGAACGAGGAAGACGTCTCGAGAGCGTTCCCAAGGTCCGAGGATGCGCTCCGTGGAGCGACCTCCTGCGCCATCCGAAACACACATTCCCTCTGTATTAGCGCCAGCCCCTGAAAAGCCACGGTCGAGTGGGTTGGTTGAACGAGCCGAGGTATCTGCCCCTGTACCACAGGTGACAGCAATACCGTTACCCGAGCCATTGTCATACCCCATTGACCCTCTGGCAGAGGTGAGTTGCCCGTGTTGATATGTATAGCCCTAGACTCACATGATGAATTCGCCTCAGGTGGCACTGAGTGTAGATTATGATCCTCTGCTATCGTACACATTTCCAGAGGCAAATTTTCCGGCGTCCAGCTCATCATCACCCTCTGCTCCTGTCGAACTGTACGCACCTGGATCCCAGTGTGCGTCGGCAGTCAGCATACCCCCTGATGTTTTCCACTGTAATAATTTCGCCTCTGGTGTTGATCTGAGCTACGAGGATAGAGAGCGAGCGCAGGCCCTCGAGGCTTATGCGATCGGTCTACATAACTATGACTTGTTTTCCCCATTCTCGTTCCCGGAGTACTAGTATTGAGCGCTCCAACGGTCGGTGTGGTGGTTCATGAACATTTAATGTGCCTACGATGAAAGTGTATACATTACAGTACATTTATTCCTACCATATTCTTTCCACTTGCCTAGACTTGGGCTGCTCGTGGTTCGTACTGTGTATGCCATTCCTTTACTCTGGGTCTCTATGACGTTGTATCGTTTGCCGTGTACCATTTTATCTTTACGCCGTGAGGCGACTTGTTTATACTGGAGTCGATCCCTTCGAACTGAGCAACACTGGCAAGCGCGGACTATGTGGATTGCAGATTTGAACGCCCGAGACCCCCGGTATAATCTATCTAAGACTTGTTGAGAGGACAAGGCTAAGCATTGAAGCTCGCGTGTCGTCCGGCATGAATAGATAGGTGGTGATGAGAGGGGCCTGCGATAGGGTGCGTCGATCAAGTGGCGCTCGTCGAATACCGGACTTGGACGTTCCGCGTCAGATTACATAAATGTATAGGACAAATATCTTTTTAGGGTCTTTCAAGTTTGGCCTCGTCGTGGGGAAAGTTTTACTGTAGCTATACAAAAGACTGGCTTCTCCGACGAGTTTTCGGTACGTCCCATGTCTTTTGTAGTTGTAGATTGAGGGGTTGAGACGTTGAAAAAAAATTGTTTGTCTGTGGCGTGTGTTGATAAGAGAGCGGTCCTCTGGCCCTCAACCGGCAGCGCATGAGAGGACAATGCTTAGCTACAAGAAAAGCGACAAGGAGGCGAGCGGCGGAAACCGAGGAGGTGGCGAGCGGCGGTGCCTGCCGCTTAACTTCGAGATAACGCCAATGCAAACATGCCGTAGCGTGACACATATGTCGCCGGCGCGACTCCGCAGCGTGATAGCCAGCTTTTGACGATCCATCCCGGGCCCGCTCGTTCAAGTTCGCAGCACCTGGACGGCGAGTGGAATCCTCAATGCACCTGTGAAACTGATAAAGTCCGTGACTGACAGAGTTGTTGTAAAGCATAGTAGTAATAGTGCTACTAATAAAAGCTCTGACAGGTTCACACGAGCGCAAAACTTCTATTCGGCCCTACGTTCTGTTCGGCTCCAAGTAGTACTAAGTAGGAGGGATATAGAGCGTCTGATTCATTCTTGCAAGTGAGCACCCAACTTCATCTCATGGCTACAGAAGAGAGCCCTTTGCTGGGAGACCAGCTTCAGTCTGACGCAGTCCCGACCCAGTGTGCTCTCCCCAGCGAGGATATCTACGATCGCTTCAGCCATGAACAAAAGCGAGTCATCCTCGCTATCGTGTCCCTCACCGGACTCGTTCCCAGTATGTCTTGCATTTCAATTCGACTTGTTTCGTGTTTATCCAAGTGGTCAGTGTTGGTCAGCGGGTGCTTTGTCCCGTCGATACCTCAGATATCCAAGGACCTCCATGCAACACCCGCGGCTGTGAGGTATGTCAAACTACACACACCGTCAACTTTAGGTCGTAAGGCTGGGTTCTCAGTCTGGGTATAAGCCTGTCCGTGTTTGCGAGTTCACTCAGTGTCATGTTCTGGTCTGCGTATACTTCCTTCTGTAAGTCTCCATATGGCTTCCGTACCTCGCACATCCTCGTTCGCTCACCTCGACCTCGACCTCGATTTTTTCCTCGTAAGATGGTCGACGGATTATATATCTCTGTGGAATGCCCTTTATGATTTTCGGTAGTTTCGCTGTCGCGGCGTCTCCTGACCTAAAGAGCATGCTCTTTTGGCGATTCGTACAGACCTTTGGTTGTTCTGGCGGTTTTGCACTCGGAGCTGCCGCCATCGGGGATATCTACAAAATAGAGGAACGCGGTACTGCTATGGGTACTTTCTTTGGAGTGAGTCTACTTGCTGTCATGACCTGTCGATAATGATCCTAGCGTCTATGACCTAGGCCAAGTTATTTGGACTCGCAATCGCACCGCCCCTCGGAGGTAACTCGTTACTCTACTGTCTCTGATAGATATTCATCCTCGTCAGGTATCTTGGCCCAGTACTGGTCCTGGCGCGGTTTCCAAGTCGCACTGGGTGTGTGGGGTGTGATACAACTGTTGTTGCTCGCTTTCTTCTTTCCCGAAACTGCTCACCCGGGTACCCGCGGTATCGACAAAGCAAAGGGTTCAGGGAGGCTGCTCGTTTGGGTCAACCCATTCCGCTGCCTAGCATTCCTACGGAGCCCCAACATCATGGCAATCGTGCGTACTTTTTTTTTACCAGGCGGCGAGCGCCGTGATCTAACTTGTCTCTTTTAGACGTTGGCAAACACCTTTGCACTCCTGTCGGACTTTAGTGCGTCTCGTGGATCGGAATCTAACTGAACGTCGCTTACCAACGTGCCGGTGCTGACAGCATTATCGATACCCATCGCATATACCATTGTACGTACGAAAAAGGCTTCATGTCTGTGTCTTTCGCTGACCGGGTCCAAGGGAGCCAAATATGGAATTAC
>JBBPQT010000198.1:0-23513 GCA_038092715.1 Boletus smithii | reverse complement strand
ACAACCTCGCAAGCTGTCTTTTCTCCCAGTATGACAAAGCAGGAGGGATGAACAATCTCGAGGAGGCCATTGTAATGCACAGAAACGCACTAGAACTTCGCCCAGCGGGTCATCCTGATTGCTCCATGTCATTGTACAATCTCGCGCTCTGTCTTTACACCCGATACAGCCAACTTGGCGTGGAGAATGATCTTGAGGAGGCCGTCATAATGCATAGAGCCACACTCGAACTTCGCCCACAGGGCCATCCTGATCGCGCCACGTCATTGAACGGCCTCGCCATTTGTCTCAACGCCCGGTTCAACAAATTGGGGATGACGAATGACCTTGAGGAGGCTATCGTGCTGCATAGAAGTGCCCTAGACCTTTGCTCTCCAGGCCATCATCTTCGATCCTCGTCGATGACCAACCTTGGGGTATGTCTCTCTACCCGGTATAGCAAGCTGGGAGCGATGAGCGACCTCGAGGAGGCTATTACGATGCATAGAAGTGCATTAGAGCTTCATCCGCCAGGCAATCCCTATCGCTTCACCCCATTGCATAATGTCGCACTCTGTCTTTCTACCCGGTATGATCAACTAGGGATGATGGATGACCTTGAGGAGGCCATCGTCAAGTTTAGGGGTTCACTTGAACTCCTCCAACCGGGCAATCCCAGCAGATCCTTGTTGTTGAACAACCTCGCAAATTCTCTCTCCACTCGGCACAAACAGCTGGGAATGATGAGCGATCTCGAAGAGGCCATATCGATTCATCGAGATGTACTAGAATCTCGCCCTTTGGGACATCCTTTTCGATCCTCATCGATGGACAACCTCGGACATTGTTTGTCAACTCGGTATTCTCTGCTCGGAGGTGCGAGTGTCCTCGAGGAGGCTATCACGTTGCACAAAGATGCGTTGGCACTTCGCCCCCCTGGTCATCCTGATCGCCCTTTATCGTTGAACAACCTCGCTGTTGCCCTCATGACTCGGTATAACTTTCGCGGCATGCTAACCGACCTTGAGGAAACTATCGCGATGTATCGAGACGCACTGGAGCTTCATCCACAAGGTCATCCTCAGCGCCCTGCGTCATTGGACAACCTCGGTTATTGCCTCTGGAAACGTTATGACCAATTGAGTGTCCAAAGTGACCTCGAGGACGCTCTGACGATGCATAGAGATGCACTAGAACTCCGTTCGCTGGGCAACCCTAACCGATATCACTCGCTGGAGGGAGCTGCAATATGTCTCTTCTACCGCCATCGCCGACTGGGAGTCATGAGTGATCTCGAGGAGGCCATCGCGATGCATAGAAGTGCATTGCAACTTCGACCCGAGGGTCATCCTTATCGCTTTACGCCATTGCACAACCTTGCGCTTTCACTCACCCTTCGCTTTGAGCGACTGGGTGAGGCGAGCGACCTCGAGGATGCTGTTGTGATGTATCGAGATGCTCTGCGGCTTCAACCGCCCAGCCAAGCTGATCGCGCTACGACATTGAATAGCTTTGCGGAATGCCTCTTCCTTCGTTATAACCGGCTAGGAGAGATGACTGACCTCGCAGAAACAATTGCGATCCATAGAGATGCTCTCCAACGTTTGCCACTTGGACACCCTTTTCGAGCTGCGTCACTACGTAGCCTTACGGCCTGCTTGCTTGTCGAATCCAACCAGTCAGATGTGACGGACAATCAAGAGGAAGTGTTTGATCTCTATTCCCAGCTTTCGCATGTTTCGCACACAGTTTCCTCTGGTGATTTAAAGACGGCTAAAGCATGGATACATGTTGCCGAAGCATCTAGTCACCATTCTACAGTCTTGGCCTACCAAACGTCGCTCCAATTCCTAGTCCGCCACCTTTCTACACTTCCATCTATGCCACAGAATCTCGCCGCGCTCAAGGAGTTCACATCTTCCCTCGCAGTTGATGCGTTTTCAGCTGGTGTTCGTCATAACAAGCTCACCGATGCGGTCGAGCTTGTCGAACAGGGCCGAAGCGTCTTTTGGACACAATACATCCGCTTCCGCTCTCCTCTAGAGGACATCGTTGCATCTGCAGGCGATACAGGAAAGATGTTGGCAGAAAAATTCACCCAATTGAGTTCACTCCTGCGCAACGTTCTCGATTCCCCATCTCTCAATTCACCTCCCGCATCCCAGTTTGATCAGGCATGGCGTCTCAACCTTCAGTTACAAAACGTGGTGGACGATATTCGCGAATTGCCGGGCCAGCCCCGCTTTCTTTTACCCTTGCTCTTCTCCGACCTGCGTAGGGCAGCCATCGGCGGACCCGTCATCATCGTCAACGCGAGCCAGTACAGCTGTGATGCAGTGATCGTTCTCTCCAACAGTGATCCCATCCATATCCCCCTCCGAATCACCAAGACGCGCGTCCGCGAACTGTCCTTGAAACTCCGTTATCTGATGTCCCGGGTCAATTTCGACGACGTGAAGAGAGATCTCGGCATGATTCTGCGAGAACTCTGGGACGATATCATTTCACCCATCGTCACAGTCCTTCAGACGTCGTATCCCCGTCGATCACGCATTTGGTGGTGTCCGACAGCCGAGTTCTCACTCCTGCCATTGCATGCTGCTGGGGCATATCGGAAAGGGCAACCGAATCTGGCAGACCTGTACATTTCATCATACACACCAACCTTGACGGCACTCATTCGTGCTAGACAAAAAGGTCCGTTGGATTCACCCTCGGAATATCCAAGGTTTCTTGCCATAGGTCAGGCGAAGGCTCCTGGTCAGCAAGTACTCGCCTCTGTCAGCAACGAGCTCGCCCATATAGCGGAGCGTATCGCACCGAGTGCGACGTTTACGACGATCGAGGGTAAAGATGCCAGCGTTGCGTATGTGACGGAAGCACTGCAAAAGGCAGAGTACGTTCACCTCGCCTGCCACGGCCTCCCAAAACCGAAACGCCCATTCGAGTCCGCGTTTGCTCTGCACGACGGACATCTCAGGATCGAGGACATCATGCGATGCAACCTGCAGCAAGCACGGTTTGCGTATCTGTCTGCGTGTCATACCACGGTGGGAGATGAGGAGAGTCCGGACGAGGTGATTCATCTCGCTGCTGCGATGCATTTTTCTGGATTCGGTTCTGTGGTTGGGACGATGTGGGCTGTGGATGATGGGGTGACGGACGAGGTTACGTCTATGTTTTACGCGTACATGGTGGATGAGGATGGTCGTCTGGATCATACGCGTGCAGCGTATGCGTTGAACAGGACTATGCGACGTTTGATCCGGATACCGTTTGACCAGCAAATCTTGTTCATACATATAGGTGCATAGTGACTTGTAGCTTGTACTAGTAGTCCGATGTGCAGTCGTCTAAATTGCACCCGACTTTCCATTACATAATGATACTGTCCGGAACCGGTAGTGTTCTTTACCGGCCCCGCTAAGCAATTGTATACGCACTGACTTGAATGTTCCGTAGCTTCGTTGTGCTGCCACTGGTGCCTCTGCGGTAATGGCATTTGATCTAAACGCGCAAACTGCCATTGATTTGAAGGAGGCTCGGGACAGGGTCTCGTTTGACCTGCAGACGATTCGGGACTATCTTTTCGGTGATTGCTCTGATTTTGAAAGATACCCATGGATGACGTTTAGCTCACTGGGGATGATTTGACATAGCTGGCAGGCGCAATTGGGAGAGCTTTGAGCAGATTCAAAGCATTCTTCGTAATGAGCCTGTGTTCGATAAAGCGTCCAGGTGAGTGGGCCTCATACCTCACGGCCCTCACTATTCCCTCCAAGGGAGCTTACAGGCAAAATATCAAGGGATTTCATTGGAAGAGTTGAAGCGTATAAGAGGGCTCTCGCCATCACGAAACGTTTGACAGAATTACAGAGATTACATCAATGGACGTCGGAACAGACAGCTCAAACCATGTTAATCCTGTCAGAATCACTTCCGGTCACTCTACACGACATCGGTGCGTAACAGAAAATCTCTAGTCTATCAACTCATTCACTCTCTGGTAGCCTTTAAACCTGTTTTCGTTGGTCAGGGATCTGCTGACTTGATAGATGAATATTGGGAACTCGTAGCTAACAAAGGAATACATGGGTAACTATCTTTCTCTGCATATCTTTATGTCTTATTCTCGATTATCACAGATGCTATCTTCAGACTGAGCTTGGTCACGGTACCAATGTCGTGAGATTGGAAACAACAGCAACGTATCTTCCTGACACCAAGGAGTTTGAGCTCCATTCACCAACCCTGACTAGCACCAAGTGGTGGGTTGGTGCTCTCGGGAAAACAGCCACGCACGGAATTGTGCAAGCCAAATTAATCTTGCCAAGCGGCAAGGACATGGGGCCTCACCTCTTTCTTGTCCAGTTGAGATCACTGGGTTTGTTTTGAATTCGTGGTCTTCTTCATATCGTCTGATATTGTCTAGAGGATCATTCCTTATGCCCGGGAATTACTGCTGGGGATATCGGCCCCAAAGCTGGGGGAGGTAATGGCCCTCATGCATTTCGTTATCCAAATTGATGGTCAACTGCTTCCCAGGATCAGCTTCATTGGACAACGGATTCGCTAGATTCAACCACGTCAGAATACCCCTGAAGAACATGTTCTCGAAATTCGCAATGGTTACTGAAGACGGTCAATATATTAAGCCCCAGAACCCGAAACACAGTTTTGGAGGCGTATGTCTATCGTGTTTTATGCTTGTTCATATACTCAATACCCCTTTAGATGATGTATATCCGTGCGAGGTAACCAGATCTATTGTTTCGGCTTCTATTTCTAATGGCTGCGCTTAGTATGGTGACGACTGCTGGATGGACTCTCGCAAAAGGTTTGTGCCCATTCTGAGAATCTTCCTTTCATTTAACTGGAAGAAAAGGCATTACTATTGCGATCCGCTATAGCACCGTCCGCAGACAAGGGGAGCCCGACCATCGTGGATTAGAGCGCCAAGTTATCAATTATCCTTCCACTTATTATCGCCTTCTCCCTATACTCTCACGTTCGTATGTGTTCATTGAATTGGGTCGTCAAACGGTCCGCCTTTTTTCATCTTGGAGATGTGTCCACTTAAACAAGTGTTCAGACCAAATCTTTTTCCGCTCTCGGAGAGCGAATCGATCAGGGTGACTTGGGATACCTTGCAGAAATTCATGCTATGCTTTGTGGCTTAAAGGTCCTGGTTTCCACTGAGACTATTAATGGTCTCGAGAACGCACGTCGTGCCTTGGGTGGGCATGGTTACAGCATGTTTGCTGGAATTGGACGTCTCTATGCAGACTATCTTCCGGCCGCAACGTATGTCAGATTCGATCAACTGACTCGCATTTCTCACTTTCTGTTAGCTACGAAGGGGACAATTTCGTGCTGGATGGACAAGTTGTCCGTGCGGCTCTCAAGTCGTACAACCTCTTAGCTGCGACTCCGGATCGTCCTTTGGGTTTGCATTCGAATTATCTTCGTCTTCTTAGTGGAGGGCCATCGAGTCGACCAGTGATTACCACAAGGATGTGGCAGGACCATGCAGCGATCATAGATCTCCTGGAGTGGCGTGCTGCGTTAGCCGTCCAGACTGCTGCGCGAAACTCGAATCATCCAGACGCCGGCATTCATCGCAGACTCTCAAAAGCGATCACCGAGGCATTCGTAGCGGTTCAAGTAGGCAATATGGTTTCCGATCTGAACCAACTGTCACAGAAGGAAGCCAGTGCTCTCAGAGATCTATATCTTCTCGTACGTTTCATACCACGCTTGTCAAGCTAGCCACTCCCTTGACCACTCCATCACGTATTTCAAGTATTTACTGACCACTTCGGAGGAGGCCTTGGTCGATTTTTTTACATTCGGCTTGTTGGCGCATCATGGTTCTGACCAGACGGATCCGACGCGCGATCTACGTGCAGCCATCGACGTTGTTTGTCTCCGTGTTCTCCCTAACGCTGTCGGGTTCACCGACGCGTTCGCCTTTTCCGACTGGACGCTCGATAGGTTTGTTTGAATCGATATATGTACTTGATAGGATGGACCTCTTACCCGTTACTGCTTCTCGACCCAGTGCGCTTGGTGTATCCGATGGACGTGTCTACGAGCAACTATGGAAGCGAGCTCAGCTTGAACCCCTCAATCAGACAAACACTACTCCTGGATACCAAGTGAGTTCTCACGCCGATCATGGGTTTGGTTGAGCCCTTGCTCAGCCAGTTGTAGGAGAGCCTCAAACCGATGTTGAAGGAGGGGAGGAGGATTGCACGCGTAGTAAAGAGTCGACTTTGAGACGATGAAGATCTCACGCGATTCTGTCTTACGATTTTTCTAAGCGATGACGATTGAAGATGCATGTCTCGCGATGTAACAGTCAGGTTGTGATATACATACATACAATCAACGTACAGATGTTGGTACTCGTTTCCATGTTTGTTGTGAAGAAAACACAGCCGCCCTAGGCGGTCCGGAGTTAGAGCGCCAAAAAGGAAGGGCAACGTGAGTACATAGTACGGACCACAGCTTCTTGACTCTTTGTCAATGTCGTCGACAACGTATGGTGCGTATTGACAAGATAAAACTGCGTTGGTGCTGATCATCGGACAAGAACCTCCCCCCCTCATCAAAATCGAGGTCGGTCATGAGATAAACGCAATGTCATTTACAGCGAACGGCGAGTATCTCGTGAGTGGTGACCGTGGGGGACTCGTTCAGGTGTGGCGAGTGCAAGATGGCAAACGAATGGTGACAATAAAAGCTGGGGATGTCCGGTGTCTCGCTGTCTCAAAGGATGGCAGATGGATCGCGGCAGGGGCAGCGTTGGGCTATGTGTTTGTTTTGGACGCAAAGACGTACGAAAAAGTCTTTGAGTACAGGGAGGGCTCCATGGTCATCAACGCCATCACTGGAGTCGATTTTTCGCCCGACTCGACTCGCCTCGTCGTCGCATCATGGAACCACACAGCCACTGTCTGGGACATGACATCTTCTCGTCAACCAGTACGGACATTCCCCCACAAGAAATGGGTGTTCGCAGCGAAATATTCGCCGCAAGGTGACAGAATCGCGACAGCCACTCAGGAATCCGTTCTAGTCTGGGACAGCAACGATGGCCGCTTGCTCGTCGACATCAAAGTGGAAATGACCTCATGGTACAACACTGGTCTCCAATGGTTCGACAACCACCTCCTTGTCATATCCCACAATAAAATCAAGGAAATCGATGCATCCACTGGGTCAGCAGTCTCGGAGTGGCCAGTTTCTGATGCCGACAACCTCTCGTGCATTGTTATGTCACAACATAGGAAATTCATAGCATACTCTGCATGGGACACCATCACGTTCTGGGGCACCTCGACACACACCCAACTCTGTCTCATCCCATACGGCACCAGAGGTTTTGCACTCTCTTTAGACGACCGGTTTCTTGCAATTGCTGCACGGGACGGGAATATCGTCATCAAACGTCTATCGCATATAATTGTAAGTTAGATGTGCTGTCGGATTGCAGCTCGTCTGAATTAAACTTTACCACTAAATCACCTTTCTTTCAATCATCATCTTTCCACATAGGAATCAATCCATTTGTCTCTACACCCCACACTCCAGGAACCAGATATTTACATCGACAACGCTGCGCTCGATTCGTGGAGGCACGATCAACTCGCGGACGCGGAAGCATTACTAACAAGAGCAATGGAGAGATCCCAGAATACCAACCATCATGTACTCGCTAGTCGAGCTCTCGTCCGGACACGCTCCCGACAGTGGGACGCGGCAATCGTCGATGCGGAAGAGGTGCTTGTTGCTCTGCTCTCATATACGTAGAAGCTGATACTATTTTACACCAAGTCCATTAAGACTCAGCCCTCCGTCATTGGCTACGTTGCAAAGTTTGTAGCCCTTGTCGGCAAGGGGAAAACGCACGACGGATATCGGGTGTGCGACATTGCATTCGAGCACTTCCATTCAACTCATGTCACCGTTCTCCTTCTGATCAAGGTATATTTTCCACGCGACGGAACTTGGTTGCCATTCAGCTTCTTGTTTGGCTTAGGCTGTTGTCGTATTCACGACTGGGGAGTACCACGATGCAATATCACGCGTAGGGAACCTCATCGCTGCCGTGGACTTCAACTCAACATTCTACGTGGTCCAGGCACGTGCATGATGTGCTATCATACGGTAGCGTCACCACTGATATTTCCAGCAGGCATATATGTACCTTCTCCTTGGGAACTTGCATATGGAAAGCAGTGACTACGAGCATGCGATAAAGTCGTTCAAACACGCACGAGCCCGACTGGGCGACCGCACAAGTCGACCCCCCTTGGTGATCTCATTGGTAAATTTCGTTCCACTACCTTGCAATATATTGAAATCAGTTACCATCTTTGACAGATATCTGGATGGAAGTTTGACAATCTCGGCATCACAATTCAACGGCATCTTTGCGAAGCCCTTTATGCAGCTGGTCGTGCGAAGGAGGCGGGTGAGGCTATTTTAGAGACCGTGAACAATTTTGGCGAAGAGGTCCGTATAAGTGGACCCATTACCGAGTGGGTCGCTGGTGAGTTTATGCTCCACCTGTTTGACGACCACGCATTCGAAATTTCATCACAGATTTCATGCGACGATGCCTCTCCACACCCGAAAGCAGTGGCGATCCAAGCTGGAAGGCTGCCCGCCATGACGAGTTGCCGACGCTTCGCCCGACTCTCCATTTACCACCCCCATCACCGCTGTTGAGGGAGTGGGCAAGATTAAAACTGACAATTGGTTCGTGGCAAGATGCCTTGGCTGCCGCTGTTGCCGTGAGTGTTCTTGGGCCATAGCATCCCTCGTTGGCCTGACACTATCGGTCTGGAGTTTATGCCTCCAGGATTCGTAGTATATCGGGTGATATATGAACGTCTGGAAACAATTGACCACGTAACGGACGCCGTTGCATGTTTCCACCAAATGAACAGCGAATTGGCACAGGAAATAGAAGATGTGCAGGCGAATTGGATTCTCGGTAAGTGATCATGTATGCAATACAGGCGACACCTCCACGACTGTTCTCTGTCAGACTTTAAATCACGATGCCGTGGGAAGCTAGAGGTCCTCGGGGATACCGCTATGAATGCTCGGCAATATGACGAAGCCATCTCCCATTATACGGTTGCACTGTCGCTGAATCCTAATACCCCGCAAGCCCTGTTCGCTAGGCGAAGCAAGGCACGCGCGGCAAAGGGCTTGTGGCAGGATGCCTTGAACGACGCAAATGAAGTAACTTGTTTTCGACTTGTCCAGGTTCGTCCATACTAACGGGGACTCCTCAGGTAATCAAGCTTGATCCGTCGTCTCCATTGGGTTACGCCGGGAAGCATTCAGCTTTACGCAGTGCAGGATGTTATGGCGATGCAATAGATGCTTTCGAGGCGATGCTCTTGAAGATGTCGCAATCATCTGATCCGGAGATTCGTAGTAAGGGTGACTATATCATGCGGATATTCATCTATTGATCTTCTCTTGTAGAACGGTCTCGCCGATATGTCAAGCCAGCACAGACGAAAGAAACGATTCGCGCAGCTGTCGAGAATACCATCCGTGAATTCCCACTGGTGCTCATTAACACCAACTCTGGACTTCTTCTCGACAAGTCCGGGCAAGCGTCCTCATTTGAATCGCAACCAATCTTTCGGGAGTTGATCTCCTCCATGACCACACACATCGATCGTACTCGCATCGAGCACGAGGTTGCGCAGTATTACCGTTACGCTATGCTTTCGCATAAGTGGGAAGACAATGAACCTCTGTTTGAAAAAGTCGTACGCATTGTGGTGTACGATCTCGAGGCGTCTCCCACTCACGACAAGCTACAAATGTTCTGCAAAATCGTACGGGAGGCTGGATTAAATTGGGCATGGAGCGATACGTGCTGTATCAATAAAGGGGATCACTTCATACTCCAAGAAGCCCTGGTCAGCATGTTCAAATGGTACCAGGGCTCTGCCATGACGGTCATTTTCCTCCGTGGCGTTCACCCTCTATCGCAGCGCGGTGCTCTCATGAAGAGCATTTGGAACACTCGTGCCTGGACATTGCAGGAATATCATGCCTCGAAGGTAGTCCGTTTCTACACTGAGAACTGGACGCCATACATGAATCTCGATCTCTACAACCACAAGGAGTCGCCCGAGATCATTTCAGAGATGGAGGAGGCAACAGGTATCTCAGCAGGAGCCTTAGTGGCACTCCGCCCTGGCTTGGATGACATACGCGAGAAGCTTCGTCTGGCTTCCACACGGAACACGACGCGGGTCGAGGATGCAGCGTACTCGTTACTCGGGATATTCTCTGTGTCCTTACCAGTTCTATATGGAGATGGAGACAAGGCACTTGGGCAACTCTTGGCGCAGCTACTCGTGAGCTCGGGAGACACGAGCATCCTTGCATGGACGGGGAGATCCGGTAGCTTCAACAGCTGCCTTCCAGCCAATATCATCGTGTTCAGCCTGTTTCCGACCTCACATATTCCGCCAACCATCACCGGCACCGAAATGGAAACAATCGCTGCCGGATTGCATGCCTCTTCGCTCAACGTCACCTTGCTCACAAAATTGTATGACCAACTTAATGAACTCTCCTCACCATTATTTGCAGGACGTCGGATGAAACTTCCGTGTCTCACTTTTAAACTCGGACGTGTATCAGCCTTCCAGGACGGCTCGGAACGAGTTTTCCGCGCACAGACCACTGCGCTCGGGGTGGTGGAGATCAAAACCGAGGAAGACCTCTCTCGACTGGATTCTCTATATCTCATTCACCCTTGGATTGACTTTCTCCTCGCCCGACACCCTATCGGAAGGATGACAGAGACGATACCTGAGGAGAATGTGGATGACCAGTCTTCTGTGCTCGGCGAGTTGCCCTCGTTCCCTGGCCCTTCCAATACTACATCCACAGCCCCACAAACACAAGTGGCGCAGCTTGTTGCTCGCATTGGGCGGCCATTCGGCAAACGGCCCAATACGTCTGCCCGAGATGTTGCATCACTCCGCCCCCCTTCATCTGTATCGCCGATGGAGAAGCAGATGCGAGTCCTCCAATTCTTCGCTCGACTGAGACAACCGTTTGGCGCGCTCTTGCTCACACCAACTCGCCAGCACATGGAAGAATACAGGAGGGTTGCTGCGGGGAGTCTGATCACTGTCCAGGTGGAGGAGCTCACGCCGATGATATTGGACAAACTGGTGCACTCTGCACGGACGTTGGACGTCCTTTGATGGCTTCACGAGATTCATTCCCTTCATGCCTCCCCTTTACCACTCCGAGACTTTCTAGTTACTGCTCGGATGAGTTTTCGAGAACGTGCGTCCGCCGTGCGTTGTCATGCAATGACCCTTGTTATTGTGGCTCTCAGTATGTAGTTCTGAAATATGTACGTCGCAATCGTCAGTGAGCTCGACCCCCCCCCTTAAATTTTACTTTCCCTACGTAAACGCCCGAAACCAGTCCCGCCCAGCCTCGAACGACACCCTTGCGGCCTCTACGCCGTCGATTGGATGTGTCTCCTTCGGGAACACCAACATGTCCACCACCCGCCCTCTTCCCTTCAACACATGATAATACCCTCTTCCTTGCGTCGGCGGCACCCGAAGATCGTCCTCGCCCAGTAATATCAACACCGGCGTCTTGACACGATCCACGTGTGCGATCGGCGAGGCAGCATAGAGCGAGGAGAAGCTATCTGGGGTGACGTGTGTACCGGGTTCGAACGGGAGCCCGAACTCGCGGAACGGCCAGTCGGAGATGTCGGACGCGCAGAGCTCGCCAGCTGAAATGACGGGGTTGCGCATGACAGCCGCGCTGAACACGTCGGGGTGCTGACCAATGACTGTCGACAAAGGTTCGTCGATGAGCGGGGGGAGATGTGTAGGGAGTATTGAGACTTACGGTGCGCGGCGAGGAACCCCCCGTGGCTTCCACCTTGGACGACTTGTCTTCCTGACTCGCACAAACCGAGCTTGATGAGTTCGTCGACCGTCGCGATACACTCCGCAACGTCGAGCGTGCCACATTTCCCGACAAGTTTTTGGATATAGTTCTCTCCGTAACCCATGGATCCAGTGTAATTCGGCAAGGATATGGTGTCTGGAGGTTTTTATATATTCAATCACACATGCCTCCAACGAAAGATGCGTCGGCAGGACGGGTCGACTCACAGCCTTCAAGGGCATACGCGAGAACACCTGGCGTGAAGGACGTCACACTGGACGCGTGTGGTCCTCCATGTGGAATTGTCAAGCAGACAGGTTTGTGTCCTTCCCCCGACTCTTTTGATCGAATGACGATAGTTTCTACGGGATATCTATCTGGAATGGGTATGACACACGCGTCGAGCTGATCAATGGCTTTCTGAACTGCAAGTTAAATCAGAGGGTGAGAATTATTCCTTTAATTTTGCGATACGCACGTTTTGGAGAAACGGCTGGTCTATCAAGGACCTGAACATTTACTGGGGATCCATCTTGCGTCAGAGTTAAAAGAAGGGTTTCGGGTGGAGAGGTTGGGGTGCTCCGCGAGCTTATGACCGAGCGCGCGCCATCAGTTCCGAGTAAATTCCAGCTGTACAATGCCCCGCCTTCCAGTACAGGTGTCAGATCGATCGCCGCGCCGCTTTCCACGTCGATTGAAATCAACGTCGGACGAGAGCGCCAAAGCGACTGTACCAGAATGTATGTCTTATCGCCGAGTTTGAGGAATGGGCTATCGGCCAAGTTGTACTCGGTGTACAAACCTGGGAACTCTTGAGGCGAGGGATCATAGATTGCGTCCACAAGGAGCTTATGTCCCGCAGTGCCCTTCAAATCGCGAACATGGAGGGATACTGTGGATGCATGCGCACCGCCCACGGGATTGGACAGCCAAAATAGAGTTGTTGGAACACGACTTTTGTCGAATAGGATACGCGGTGAACGAGAGTTGCGTCCTGGGGTCTCAATTTTGACAGACTTACACGCGGTGGTTATGGCCGTTTCTAGACTTTCGCTCGGAAGGATGAGTTCCCATAGACTGGACGGTCGATTGAAACATCCTTTGAGACCCAACAGCTTTCCGTCACCAGTTTGCTCGTATCCGGTGGCATAGAGACGTGTTTCGGTAACGAAAGTTGCCTGGCCAAATAGGACAGGAATATTGGGAGGTTGGTCTAGAGACAATGCTGTAACGGATACAGTTGGTGTCTTATCGTTGCCACTCTCGTTCGGGGATCGCCAGCGGAATACGAAGAGAGTAGGTCGTTTTTTAGTGTACAACTGTTCGCCAAAATGAGGAATGAAGCGGAACTTTGGGTATGGATCATCTTCCTGTTTCTCAGTAGTCTCGGGGTTAGCTTCGGCGGTGTACACTAACGCAGTTTCGGATGGAGTGAAAGCGAACGATTTGAAGCAATCTAAGAGAGTGGAGGTGGTCAGCACTTGAGGGAAACATATCAGGAATGTCACTATACCATCTGTGTGGAACTGTCCATGTTGCTTCGTGACCTCCAATGAGGCCTCAAGCTGAGTCCCCGACCAGACCTCCACATAGCGTTTCTTCGCACCGTTGGCGTCGGATGCTTCTTTGAGACATGCATGCCGCTTCTCTGACGGTGCAAAGAGGCAAGCCGAGATCTCCGACGGATCGTGGTTGATTGTTGAGGATATTACTGGCGAGTCCGTTGCTGGACCCGGGCTACCTAAAGTGAGTGTTTTTGTGACGGATCGCTTCACATTTCGTTCATGATCACGAATTGAATAGGATATGCGGACGACTGCGAGGATGAGGAATTAGAGGGACGCTTTCGACAGAATCTTCAAGTTGCTGACCTGAGACGCCAGATGTAGAAGTTGTAGTGTTGATAAACTGGGCAGATGTTGGAACAGGTAGTTCTGCGAGCTCTTTGTAGAAGGGAGGAGAGCCACTGTAGCGGAGAGAGGACATCTTCAAGGATGATAGATATCAATTGATCAGTGATCACAGTGTGATTTATATCTACACGGACTCTGTCGACTCACGCGCCGCAGTGCGCACCTGATTTGGCAAGTTCGAACCGGTTCGCCCAGTTTGGCCTTGTATGATCGGCCGACGATCGTTGATTCGAGTCAGTCGCATCCAGAGACTTTAAAGGATATCTTGACGCTGTGCGCATGCTGTCATCTGAAGAGCAAGCTCACTGGTGGCAGCCTTATCAGCTCTGAAGTTCAGCTGTTCTGTCGATCCTGTGTTGTGAATGCAGTAGATTATCCCCTCATCGACGATCAGGCTTGGGCAAGTCGACTGCATCCACATAAGGTTCCCTCATCCTACCGACGTATCCGACTCTGGGTCCTTTGGATGCGAATATTGTACTCGCTCGCAACACCAATGCGTGCATGTGACGAGAAGAGATACATTTGATATACATTTATCTGGTCTTGCCAAGCGTCTGAATGCGTGGTAGCACACTCCAGTGGCAAAGAGCAGAAGCAAAGCGAGACAGAAAAGATTTGTTGGAGTGCCCACCTCACATGCGCGCCAACGGCCCGATCGTCTTCTGCCACCCGTGTTCTGCCCACTACTTCTCCGCTTCGGCGTCTGCATCATAACCAAACTGCATCCGACTCTTTTCCTTGTCTGCCCACTGATTCGCATTCCCGCGACCTGGATCTCCAACAATCCCATTCCCTTGCTTTCCATCCCCGCCCACACCGACACCCGCACTCGTACTCGTAGCCACAGCTACAACCGTCGCTGTGCTACGTACCCTCCTCCTCGCGTCCTCCTCCACCTCGTTCAACGCCACCTCCATCGCGCTTTTCATCTGTCGATCTCTCTCTTCCTGTTCGGGTCCGTCTGGTAAATGGAAGATGTGTTGGTTCAATCGGGACGAGGCTTGAGTGGTCGTGGCACGTGCGTAGCGGATAGATTCATATGCGCGCAAGAGGGGGGTGATTTGCGTCGGAGAAGATAGGCGGGAGAAGAGGTTGCCGAGGGCGGCTGCGTCTTCGACCTAGAACGCGTTGGATTGGGGTACGTTTCGCACGGCGAGATAGATATGGAAACAGAATGCGATCAGAGACAGACGACGGTGGAGACAATGGATAGATTAGGCAGGAACGAGATGGAAACGGAAAGGGGGGTACACACAGCCATGGCAGATCCCTGGGCTCGGTATGGCTGAATAAAGGGACTATCAGACAACTGTGTCCGGAAGAAGCCGCGTATGTGCACCAGCATCGGATGACACGAATCGCCAAGCAAGGCTAACTTACCGTCCTTGTGGATCCAGGTACTCAATGGGGCACGGTCCAAGAGCTTCCAGTTGAGGGTGGAAGGGACGAGTGCAAGGGGTTTCTGAATCCTACATGACAGGGAAAAGATGTAATGAGAACACATCCATATGACGAGGAGAGCTCACACGCACCGCGGTTCCCAACCCACAAAGTCGGCCTTCATCTTATCAGTGCTACCTTCTGCTGTCCAAGATTCCACTGAACCATCGTCTGGATGCATCATGACAAGATTGAACTCTTTCTTGGCGCGCTAATTAAGATGGGTTAGTCAATTGCTTAGATCTATTTTCGAAAAAGAGAGGAGACAACAATAAGAGACCGACATTGACGCACGATATTGCAAGTCATGATGTGCCTTCCACTGGGGGCCCATCCAACCGACCATCTCGGGTGTTTCAGCTAATGGACGGAGGTCTGGGTCCTTGAGTAAGAGATCCGTCGGGATGATGGCCCTGCAGGCAGCATCGCCCGTTGGAGTCGGTTCGTCAGGTCCGCCGACGACATATTCACGGGTGAGGCTCCTGATGCCATCAGCGCCGATGGCTCTGCGTGCACGACCTCGCCGGATCCAAGGGTGAGGGTGGGTATGGAAGGCTCCAAGGCGACGACGCGGGAACTGGTGCGAATGGTGCTGCGAGGATGATGCTGTGCAAGCTCGTAAACCAAGCGAAGAAAGTCGGCTCTCTGTTGAGCTGAGCATCAGACACGGCGGACGGGAGAAGGAGGGAGACTGAACGTATAGGGTGCACCATACTCGAGATCCATGGAGTCACCCCACTTTGTCCAAGCCACGGTTTCTCCGGTGGACCCTGGAGGTGTTAGAGCGATGGGGAAGGAAAAGGGTTGGACGTACATCGTCTGAAGGTGAGTCCTTCGGGTTTGACAGCGACTTGATCACCGAGACCCCAACGGATCAAGAGACGGGGGTGAACCGGTGACATTTGGGCCAGCGCCAATCTCGCCAATTTCAAGGGTGCTTTCGAGGATGGTGACAGTAGGCAGCAGAAGAACCGACGACGACGACGACGACGATGTGGATAGGAAATAGCCGATTTCTAGAACTGAGCTTGAAATTGGCTGTCGTCGGTTGAAGGTTTCTCACGTTAACTCCCCTTAGTCTCTTGTGCTCGACTCACATTATGTGCCATGCCTCCCCTTCTGGCGGTCGACTTTTCTCTAGTGCGATGTATCGCTGACGAGGATCCCAGTTACCTCAGCGCCTACGAAACATGTCTCAAATACGAAGGGGAACACCCTGCATCCGAGAGCAAGCTGCGCTATGTTAGGATTCTCGGCTCCTTGTTGCTCCATGCACCCAATCGGGGTGTTCGCTCTGAAGTCACCAGATGCATACACTCGCACAAGGATGGCAGTGACCTCAGTGATATCAGTGAATTCTTTGAGTGTAATGTCATCTTACCTTGTGAATCCTCCATTTGCCATTTCCATTCCCTGTATGTTAATGCATCTCCTGTCCTGTCCAGTCAAGAAGCACAGAGGTTGAATGCTGAAACCTAGCAAACACCCCTCATGCCCCTCCTTTGAGGATGTGAAGGCTGAGATGTGAGTTGACATTGCCCAGGCCCCGAAGGATCATAGGGGTGCCAAATATCATGTCAGTGAATGGCTGCAGTTGTATTCCTTCCTCTTTCTCACTGCTTGCCTTGCACAGGCTCTCATTAGAGACAATTGGAGATGTGTCGTAATGGGTATAATTGACTGTAATGCCCCTGAGAACATCATCGCCCAACATCCAACAGTCTACACAGAGTGTGCCCATATTATTCCAGAGGCTACATTCTTTGGTGTGGTCCCTAAATCTGAAGTGAGTGGCCACTGGTGCTCACATTGCAGTGAGCAACTCACATCTAGCCTAGCTTGACTATTCCACTTCTATACTGGCCGTTCTCAATTGTTTCTGTTATGATATCAGCAAGTTCAGTGGGGAGAATGTTCATTCCTTGACCAATGTCATGTCTCTGCAATGCAATGTGCACGAGGCATTTGACCGACTGGAGTTGTACTTCGAAGCCATGGCGAGTTTTAGCATTGTGTATTTTCCGAGTCACAACATTTATCGGGTACCCTTTCACTACAGTCTCAGGAGGATCATTATGAAGTCAAGTGGTTCCATTGGCAACCACCCAACTTACCCCAATTTGTCGCATTCTCAACGTTGGATCACAAAAATCTTCCACATCAGCAAACTAACACATTACTTTTTTTTTACTTATGTACTTTTATGTCACTTAAATTACTCATGTCACTTATTTACATTTAAGTTCCATACAAAGTTGCATTTCAAGTATTTCAAGTAGTTCTGTGCAAAGATTCTGACAAGCACGCTCAAGTGATGGATAAGTAGTTAAATAAGTACATGTGTAAGGCAAAAATGAGGGCTCGAATACAAACTTGGAGGAGAAACAAGGGGGTGACTATGAAGTGATCTCAAATGTGTGATGATCCACAAATTTGTTGATGTAGAACAGTCGGAAACTATCGTATGAATGGTGAGGGTGAAGCTTCGATGGAACGTGATGTTTACCATACACAGGGATGAGATGTGCAGCCTGGTAAATCATATTGATATGAATGATACTTATCTGTTTGTGCTGCTGAGTGAACTGGGGGTGGACCAACCACATCCCCGTATCTTCGTCGGGGTGGTCTCCAACTTGAATGAACCAGTGGACCACAGTGCAGGGGTAGTACACCCCTTTGAAGTGGAAAGAAAAAAGTGCGAGGACTTGCACCACCTCAAGGCCCTTCATCGGCTCCATATCTGGGTGTGCATTCATGAATGCACAGTCATATCGTGGAGCCTTGTTTCTCCAGACGGGAGTGGATCAAATGAACTTGCATCACATCCTATGGATGCCACTGATGTCGCTAGGTGCATAGAACAAGGTGGACATGGAATTGACAACACGAATCTTGCCATTATATTGTGGGTAGTTGGGATCGTTGGGGTTCTCGCTAGGCAAATGCATGGGTATACCCTGGGGTGTTTGTGTTGACACCCACACCCATACCCACAGATATACCCACACCCACCTAATGGGTGTGGGTAATGTCGTGGGTGTGAAAAGTTGATACCTGCACCCACACCCGCAGTGGGTTACACCCACGGGTATTGTTATGATTCCCCGTGGTACTATACTTTTTCCTTTGCTTTCTAGAACATTCCTTTCATTTCCGCGATGACTCATCCCTATTCCATCATCGTCCGTGACGTTCGCACTATTAAACATTTGCTTCGTCATCGCGTCTATTCCTCCACATTCCTGAACCTTCTATGACCAGCCCTTAACCTTTCCCACACCAGCCCTAAATTACATCAGGAAAAAAGGAATTTGTCTGTAGTCACAGTATGATTACATCAATCATGTACCTGACATAGTATACTGTCATCAACCTAATGTCAGTACCAGTACTGTAGACCACTTCGACACCAGTAGATTCACACTTTTATGTAGACAATATAGAAATAAAAATTATTTATCATTAGACTATGACGGATATACAAGACGGGAGTAGTACTAGTATAGGTAACCCACTTGGGTACTGTGCGCGCGCGCGAGGGCATGTGTTGCACAATCTAAACTTACAAGGAAAGACTTAGTACTGCCCACCTGCCTGCCTGCCCAACCACCACCTCACTGTGCGGAGACCCGATATAGCTCGAATGTTCATAGATCTATGTACCTATTCAAGTAGAACATGTCCATGGCCGGAAACTTGGGAATCACATGACATGATTGGACGAGCTGAGTGACAGGAACCACGGAGGCATAGGGAAGTCAATTACAAGTTGAGCACCCGAAGTAGAACATCTTGAGATTGTCGTCAAATTGTCGGAGTGGCTTGAACCAATGTACATAGGCGAGAGGATGGGGATAATCACCCAGGTGAGATGGGAGCTTGAAAATGACACGAACTTCGGCCACCCGAAGCCCTGTAGAATGTTTAATTGTCTGCTGGAATCTGAAGTGAATACTTACCATGAAACCCCCCAAGTTTGCGTGCCTCTGCATCCTCCTCGATCAGCACGGTGTCGTAACGTGCGGGTGTGGCTGGCTTGCGTGGCCCACCAGACCATCGTGGGTGGGAGCGGATCCTCGAAGCGTCTACTCCCAAATGATGTTCCAGAGGCAGCAATGCAATCTTGACATTGCTGAAGCAGTCAAAGCGGTCGTGGACCGTTGGTAGGAAGTGGTCAGGTCTCCTGAAGGGCAAATTGGCACGGAACATGTTAACTGCATCGAGGAAGGACTCAGCACCATGTTGTTCAACAAGATGTCACACTGTTTGTTTAAGAAAGTGAGGATGGAGGGCGGTGCGATACTGTCCTGCTGTGGGTTTAATTCTTGTTGTTCTAGTAGCGGTGTCATCGATCTCTTCGCACTCGCTGCTAGATTCTGAATCCAAGTCTCTGACGTCGCCATTGTACCAAGCAAGATAAGTCTTGAACCATAATACGGCCTCTTGACGATTGAGCCACTTCGTCATCTGGATAGTATAGTCCCTGCGATTGGACGCTGCGTAAGCCTTCTTCGTGTAGTCAATGTGAAGGCGCTCGGAATTCTCGGTGTTGAACCCATCCAGGCTACCAAATAGCTTAATCGTGTCGATGTAATGGCACAACGAATGAAGCTTTGGGAGGTTGAAATGTTCGCGGCATCCGAGGTTGATGAAGATGTTCTTGTGGTCATGGAACTTGTCAAGTGCTTGCTGTAAGGCGTCCAGCGTCTGAGCGGTGTGAGATTGATACTGAGCGATATAGATAAAGTCGAGCAATGCGCAACTCGCCCGCACAACCTCATGGTGAGGCATCATACCAACCAGACCGTTCACGAATACACGCTCTAGTTTCTTGTGGTCAGCGCTAGTCCACTGTCTAATTTTGGAAATCCCCTCCTTCCAGCGTCGTAGTCCCGGATGAATGGGCATCGCTTGAAAACGAGCGTCTAGGACCGTCTTGCCTGCGAGCACCATGCACCATTTCTTCAGGTGATCTTTGAACAATCCTTGATGGAGTTGGTGGAGGATATCCGAGGTGATACAGGAAAAGATGTCACAGTGGGGAAGGTCTGCCCAGAAGGGTGAAAATATGGGGTGAAGGCCTTCGGCAATAAACTCGGGAGGGAATTGGCCAGCAGCCTGCATGTGCAAGACGTGGATTGTTTGGTCTTGTTTGTGAGACGGGAATTGAATGTTTGCGCCTCGCTCCGCAGCAGGCATGTGACACTTGGGACAGCGATTTTGGGTGCAACATGCAACCAAGCACTGCTCTGGATAATCCCCAATGAAGGCAGCAACAATTGGGAAGACTTGCCATATCTGCCCGTCAGCACAAAGCATCTCCACGCCCTCCTTCCCAGCCACTACAAGAGGCTCCAAGATTCGCTTCATGTAATAGTGGAAGAGCCGATAACTGGCCACTGAGGTATTCTCGAATGACTCGGCATCCATTTTCGAGACAGGTAAGTAACCCAACAAGACGGAAGCATGGCGAACTGGCTGATGTTGCACATGTTTTGAAATATTGCCAATTGTAAGGTAGACTGGCCAGGCTACTTTGTCACCCTTGAAACGTGACAACTCAGTTTTATTGGACGCAAGAATAATGGGCGATATAGTGGTGCTGCCTGGAACACGAGACTGGGCAAAATTTTAATAAGGTGATACTTTACTGATCGTTTAGTGCTCGCTCACCTGGGTTTCCCACCACCAGTCACCAGTCCACATCTTGTTATACCGGCGAGTTGTTGCTTCGTGATCAGTGAAGACTTTCTCAGGTGCATAGGCCATCTCTGTGTGAAAGGCTGGGTTTCCGATTAACTCTCAAACACAGGCTACAGGATCGCGCATCCAAAGCTCAAGCTCTTCAACATCTTCGACATCTTGGGCCTCATTCTCCTCACCATGGACTTGTATGAGTTTGCATTTCCATTCAGGGCCAGTCAGAAGTTGATCAACCACTTTCAAAAACTTATATTTGCTTTGAAAGCTTGGGTGCGGTTCCGAGTCTGCAAAACACAAGGGTAAGTTCGGTTTGAGTCATTATTACAACTTGATGCTTATGATCGAGAGTTTAAGGAAATCTTCAGTGGCTCGCTGATTGACATTGTGTATGAGCCATTCGGCTAGTTCCCACTTCTCGTGATCTGCAAATGGCGCATATGGACCTTGACCGGATGCTTCTTGGGATTCCTTGAAGGACTCGAACACTGTATCAGTGGACCCAAGGATGTCTGCAACACGTCCCTGGTTGAATTCTTGCACATATCGAACAAAATTCTTGCTTGTTGGATCGTCCTCCAAGCCATCTCCTGGTACATCAGAGGTGTCAGAGGTGTCTTCCAGTTCCCATACTGCATTGGGTGCATTGGGTGCATTGGCTATATCAGGCTGAACTGGTGCATTGTCATGATCCTGCTGATTGCTATTTGTATTCTGTGCGGGTGCAGGCTTCGACCGAAGTGCTGCGGCATGGCAGCAGGGTGAGTGGGCAATATGTCATCAAACTCCTCCAAGTGTGGGGAAACCATGGCCACAATGGCCACATTTATGATGAGGAAACTAGTGAGGTTTTGGGTGTCGAGGCATGAGCTGCTAATGATGCACGGTGCTCACAGAGAAAAAAATGATTGGACCCTGTGGCTGAGACCCTTGTGCCCTTCCATTCCAATGCTTGCCACCATTCCAATGCTTGCCCTGACTGCTCCATATATTTCTCTGTCAGCCCGGTCACTAAGCTGAAATTTTCAAAATTTCAACTGATTCGAAGAGGGTATATAAACAAGGGCCATTTTTCTGGCCCACCTTACTTCTGTGCGACTAACATCCCACAGACATGCCACCTATTGGTGACCAGCTTGCTTTGACTCAAACGGCCTTGACTGAATCCAAACATGGTCGGTTTTGTCGGCCCAGTGAAAAGGTTCAAGCATTGATTGGTACACATCCATCTTTATGATTTTTTTTTGGTGTACTAACACTTATCTTTCGCAGATGACCAACAGGCCAAAATTGCTAGCGAGCAACATGCTCAAGAAAAGGCCAAACACCGTGAGCTTTCAGCACGTAAGCGCGAGCAGGTGACTAAGGCTGCGACGACCAACTTGTGCACTGAATCGACTCGGAACACCTCTAACCTGGGAAGGACCAAATGCACTGAATTGAACCCCTCCAACCTGGAGCCTGTCTCCCTGGAACTGGACAAAGCAGTACGTATCTTCAAGTTCTATGTTACTATGCTGATATTACTGGAATGCAGTTCTCAGCCAGATCAGTGGGTGCCGTGCACCATACTAGTGGCCAGGCCACTCGACCGACAATGCTCACTACTCCATTGTCAGTCCGCACGAGTAAGGTTCCCCCTGCCAAGGTATGGTCACGTCACCAATGTTTAGTGATATAAGGAACTGATAAGAGCCAGGCAATACTTCCCCCTCGTGTTCATGTTATGACACCAGTGCAATCTGCAAAATTAGACAGGCTCAGGCACAATTCTACCAGCGGTATCCTGGGTGGCAGTGATACCTCGAAGCCGACCATCAACACTGTCAAGAAGAGGGTCAGTGAACCCACTCCGTTTCCAAGGTAAGTACTTTCTTTTATTTCCTTTGAGCCATACTAACCAAATTTCTCTACCAGCAAGTCTATGCTAGGTGATGAGTACATGGACATGTCAATGGATGGCATGGTCCAAAGGAAACGTGCTCGCCGCTACACAATCCTTGACGATGATGACGATGATGTATTGGGTCAACCATTGGCTCTAAGTCTCAAGAATGCACCCATTCTTAATATCAAGGTTGAGTCGCCACATGATGATATCATGGCATCGAGTCTCGAGGCCAAGGCCAGTGCTGACACTGCAGGCAAGGGACGGGTCAAGGCCAAGGCCAGTGACTATGACAGAGGTACTCAAACCATTCTCTTCACAGCCATCAAAGTTTACTGTGCATTAATACTTTCGAATGAGCCTTATCCATCGCCTGCAAAAGAGATGGAGTGGGCGATGAAAGGTTGGAAGGCTGCTTGCCGCTACCACCAGGCAAAGCAAGACTGGAATGCGGATCTATTAGGGCTGGTTATTTTCTTTCTAATTCTTTGCTCGTGCTTGGCAGCTGATTACTGGTTTCAGATCACTGCTCGGACCACACACCTGCGAAGCCAATTCAAGTCCAAGGCGTGGGCCATTGTTGCATCCAAGTATGGCTTCAAATCTGGTGCACTCCA
>JBBPQT010000197.1:0-23674 GCA_038092715.1 Boletus smithii | reverse complement strand
GATGAGGGGTGATCTGGACCCAACAGCCCTTTTCTCGTGAGCCCACCACCTGAAGTCAAGGACCGTTGTTCATATTTGCATAATCAACACCCTCCTCTCTCTTCACTGACCTTTCCAGCCAGGCGAACATGCATGCACGGACGCCGGGGAAGTGCGGATTACGATAGGACGCGCCAACCTTTAGTGTAAGAATCAGTACGGTTTATAGGCAAGATTACAACTTTCGAACCTGCTTATAATACTTCACTCGGTACAACACAGTAAGAACCGTGATCGGTGACTCGGAAAGTCTTACTGGGATTATACATACATTGTCTACACCGTGCTCCCCATAGTTGGCTCGCATGGATGGTTGAAGGTTACCTGTAGTCCTCACGCGGTGGGATCTACCACCACCTGTTCTTTCCAACGTCATGATGATGATATATTGATGATGGCGGCTGAGGATCAGTGGATTGAAATACCAACCTCGTTTAAGTTATTTATTTATTTATACTAAACGAACCTCAAATTTCAGGGCGTGCCCTGCCAGTGACTCCGCGTCTGTGGCAGTCATGACCTGAGGTCACCCTGCTCTCTTCGTTATTAGACAAGTCCAACTCCACAGGCACTGCACTTCCTATGGCCGAACACACGGTATCACAAGAAGAAATCGTCCAGGCAGAACCGACGATACCACGCGATGATGTTGATGTCGAAGCCACACCACCAGTACTAGGCAAAGAGGTTGAGCCTCAAGCACGAGACAAACGAGACGGAAAGCAGGAGGGAACCGCACTACCAGATCGCGAGCCAGGCAAATCCGTGTTGCCGTTCTCGAGAGTACAAAAGATCATCAAAGTGGACAAGGTAAGTCCACACATTCATCACGACGGACATGTGACTGCAAGACGCGAGTTTAGGATCTTCCTATGGTTGCTAGGGACGCGACCGTTTTAATCTCGCTTGCGACGGAAGAGTTTATCAAGAGGCTTTCACAAGCATGTCAGAGACTTGCTGAAAGGGAGAAGAGAACGACTGTCCAACAAAAAGACGTTGGTAAAGTATCGCTGTTTTGCATGGTATGCTGATCATCTCAACACCTCGTAGCCAGTGTTGTCCGTCGAGTGGATGAATTTCTCTTTTTGGAGGGTAGGTTAATAGACACTGAAGAATACCGGAAATATCGTTCATGTCTTGCAGAAATAATTGGATCACAGGAGTCGACGGGAAGACGAAAGCCCCAGCCTAAATCCAGAGTTGATGTTGGAGCACCTGGTGATCAGGATCAATTGCAGCCAACACTCCGCAATTTCGTGCAGATGACCAACGAAAATGAGGACACCAGAGAGACTAACAACATTGTTATGAGTGAAGATGGAGTTATGTATGCTGGATGATGGGTAGGGATGTGTAGCAAACCTGTTCACTGACTCGGAACAACTTGAAGTTTCTGTTCGTGGTCATCTGAATACCTTGGCTAGGGAATTAAGGTCTAATTACAGTTGGACTCCTGAGTGGCATTGCAACTTTCAGGTAAAAGACAATGGCTATTAAACCAATTAAGTGGAAAGCACTACGACATACCTGCAGAAGAGAGAGTAACTCCTGTGTCAATTCTTATTATACGTGCATCGTTAACTTATCTATTCATTAAGAAAAGCAAGCATGCCTCATACTGCTGAAGCAACACATTATACTAGTTCATTTCTCAGCAAATGCAGCTGCAAGAAACTCCTCAATCTCTTTCTTGTGCTGAGTCTTTCAAGGAATGTTTGTAAGTGCATACGGGGAAGAAATTTCATCTCGTACCTTGCTACCGGTTGCGACAGAGCTAGTCGGTTGACGTCCCGCGTAGTAAGGATATTTTCCCCGATGGTATTGTGTCTCGTTGGCAGCGGTGAGAATGCGGGGGCCAACATAGGTCCATGCTCCATTGTTGAGCGGTTCCTCCTAAAGTCCACGTTGTTACAACTCAGAAAGATGGGCAACAGTAAAAATTTACCTGACACCATAGAATATCGGCATTCGGGTATTTGTCCAAGTGCGGTGTGATCTAAAAGGTGTTAGTTTGCACTGGACAATCCTAGGAAAGTGATCTTACAAGATCATAAGGCAAGGGTGACAATTGTTCTACGCGACTTATAGCAACATCTTTGATACCCTTCTCTTCACGTTCTTGTAGGAGAGTATGGTACACCTGGCCTACAGGTCGAGTCAGTGGTTGGATCTTATAAAGCGGCGTAAAATTTACCTGTACAAAGGATGTGTCGACGAATCTGTTCGGCAGGTACCAAGCTCTCTGGATGAGGCTCGGGCAAATATCGCTGGAAGTGTGTGTCTCCAACCATCTCTGATAGCTCTGAGCGGGCTTGGGGATGACGCAACAAGGATTTCGAGAAGAAAATAATCAACTAGTTATAACATTGCGTTATGAGCGTGAAGAAATTGATAGGGGGCAGAGCGTACCGGTTTCCGGAAATCACGATGTATTTGCCGGCGGAGGACATGGAACTATTTTTCTGTTAGTGGCGCTATTATCTAAACGTGCGGGTGTAACCCACGTAGTTGGCCGGCGTACTTGTGAACGTGTCAGGAGCCGAAGCTTACGTATAACAAGTAAGACTCACGTAGGGTACACGACCTGCATATTGCAGTCTTGATGCTGCCTTTCTATCTTCTCGAGTGTGGGGAAGATGTGGGGATGATCATCGCAAAGTTGTAGGAAGCGTTCAATTCTCCCACTCGAATGCTCCGGCCCCTGACCATCATAGCCGTGAGGTAAACTCATGACCAATCCAGTTCGTTGTAACCATTTCCGTTCTCCGGCTGCAATGAACTGATCGATGATACATTGGGCATTGTTTGCAAAGTCACCAAACTGAGCCTCCCAGATGGTGAGGAAATCGGGAGAGACAAGTGAATAACCCAGCTCGAAACCAAGGGTGCCGTATTCGGAGAGAGATGAGTTACAAACGACGAACCGTGCCTGATTTGAACCTAGATTATTCAGTGGGACGTATTGCTGTTCATTGACTTGATCGTGTAGAACAACGTGGCGTTGTGAGAAGGTACCTCTCTCAACATCCTGACCCGATACACGAACGTGGACCCTCTCGAGAGCAAGAGAACCAAATGCTAGGGCTTCAGCGGTTGACCAGTCGATATTGCCACCCTCTTCAACGGTCTTTCCTCGCTGGGTGAGAATCCGCGCAAGGTTACGGTGGGGAGTAAATCCAGCTGGCCACTGCGAAATAACTTTCCCAACTCGCTGAAGAGTCTCCTTATCACAACCGGTAGCACGGGTTGGAAGTGTTTTCTCTGCTAGCTCGCGGGGAGATGGGAAGCCTGGCCAGGACGCGGAGAGCCATTCCTTGCTTGTAGGAACGTAATCCTTGGCGGCTGCGGCGGCCTTCTCTAACATTCCCCATACCCATTTCTTGTGCTCTTCGATGTCCTTTTCCGTAAAGGTACCGCGTCCAACTAAGAATTTCGAGTATTGAGTCAACGTAGTGGGCTGCTTGTCGATAGCCTGGTACATCCGAGGTTGTGTAAAACTGGGTTGGTCTGTTTCATTGTGACCGTAACGCCGGAAGCAAACAATGTCTATTACGACGTCGCGTTTGTACTTGGCACGATAGTCCGCAGCTAGCTGACAAACGAAGTTCACGGCCTCAACATTGTCACCGTTGACATGGAAGATTGGTGCGTCGATAGACTTGGCGATGTCAGATGGGTAGGGCGTTGAGCGAGCAAACCGCGGGTCAGTGGTGAATCCGATTTGATTGTTGACGATAAGGTGAATGGTACCACCGGTTCCGTAGTTCGGCAGATTGTGGAAGCCCATGGTTTCGTACACAACACCTTGTCCTGCGAATGCGGCGTCTCCGTGAAGAAGGACGCCCATTGCGGTATTATGGGTAGTATGATCTCCTTCCAAATTTTGTATAGCAAATGTCTTGCCAAGGACGACTGGATCTTCGGCTTCTAGGTGCGATGGATTGGCAACCAGCGAGAGGGATACCTTCTTTCCAGATGGAGTAGGCCGAACATAATTGGCACCCAAGTGATACTTGACATCACCAGCTGGTGAACTATCAGTCCCTACGCCAGAGAACTCGTTCAGAATGGCCTCAATA
This sequence comes from Boletus smithii, assembly GCA_038092715.1. Taxonomy (NCBI): domain Eukaryota; kingdom Fungi; phylum Basidiomycota; class Agaricomycetes; order Boletales; family Boletaceae; genus Boletus; species Boletus smithii. Next base: position 19,556 of record JBBPQT010000197.1, on the reverse strand, counting down.
GGCTTGCGGATAACGTTTGCCAACACGTTGAGACGCCCACGGTGTGGCATGCCAATTGTAACATGCTTCACACCATTGTCAACCGAACGGTCGATGAGAGCCTTCATCCCAGGAATGAGCGCCTCGCATCCTTCTAATCCGAACCTCTTCTCGTTGGGGTATTTGCTAGCAATGAATTTTTCGAAGGACTCTGACCAGATAAGTCGGTCTAGAATCATACGCTTCTCTTCTAGTGTATAGTTCCAGGGTTTGGGGGTCTCGATTCTTTCTCTGATCCAATCGCATTGTTCCTTGTCAGGAATGTGAACGTATTGGATACCAACAGCACCGCCTTGACAATATTTAAGAGCGGTTCAACAGTATAGTTCGGAAACGTACAGTAAATGCGTTTCAAGGTCTTTATGATGTCACGAAGCGACATCGACTTCCTATCTTCCGTGGCAAAGTGGGGAAGGATGCCAGGTCCGAGAGCAATTTGTTTGTCCAGATCACGCTCCGTGAAACCGTAATGGCTGAGCTCGAGTTCCGCGGGATGAACATCCGCGAGATCAGCATCAAGAATACCAAGGGGGTCCAATTCGGCGACGTGGTGTCCCCGGACTTGATATGCGCGCACCAGGAGTTGGACCTGGGCCAAATTAGAGAAGAAAATGACACAAAGAACGCGAGATTTACTTTCAGGTGATCGTCCAACTCCGCACCTCCTACCGCGTGCAGGGCCGGGGCACCGTCTGCAGGTGGAGCGATCAAGCCGGGAGGGGGTTGAAATGCCTTGGCACTAGGCAGCCCGTGCTCCATGCCTGAGAAATAGGTGGCCCATGAGGCATGAACCGATTGGGGATCCTGCCTCCAGTGCCTATACATCTCCTCAGCATAATAAGCGTTCGTGCCGTTTGCGAACGGGTCGTTTGGTGAAGGAGGCGCTGCTGGAGTTGCCAACGTGCGTTGAACCACTGCAGCAGGCACACGCCTAACGCTGGCTCGCAGAACGTACGGGAACCGCCTAATCGCTTGCCGCGAAAGCATTACAGGGAGGAGAACAGCGAGACGTAACGAGGAAAAAGACGAACAAAGTGAGGATGAGACGTGTATGATTCGGAACAGCGGGTGTGCTCGTTGTATTATGTAATGGAATGCCGCAACAAGCCGACCTACGTTTTCGCAACACAAGGCCGCCGGAGGTAACTATGGCCAGGACGACTCCCATGACCGTAGATAGCACCGAATGTGAACACTTCAATCCCTGTAGCACCTGTTGACAACAAGGTACATCCCATCCATTCCGTAATATACTACTTGAGACCAGCCGCACTCTGCTTCCGCTCGCGGTAGAACTGGCTGAGGTGCTTCATGGTTTGTCCAAAACCGTCACACACAGTAATGCCATCCCGAATCCACGCGGGCAACTTGTTCTGAATGCCTGTCGAACTGTAACGCCGATCTACAAGAATGAGAGATGCCCAGTCCATACGATGCCGGATGGCTCGGCCTACGAGTTTGTCAGTATTATTAGCCCGCGGAAAACACCAAACCGTCTCACCGATACTCTGATTAACCGCGCTCATGCACATGTTCTCATAGAGTTCGGAAGCAGCATCTTTTGCCCCTGCATGCCTTTTACTGGCATGTCTCTTTTCTACTTCATTTGCGTATCGCATCCGTTCTTGCAATTCCGGCGAATTTTTATTTGCAAAGGGAAGGCCGACAACGACAACGGCTCGAGCAAGCTCGTCCGAAAAGTTCAGACCCTCCGAGAGCTTCCCGCCAACTACTGCAAAGAGTATGGCACCCGTCCTCTTGTCGGACATATTAGTCGACTGACAAATAGTGAGCAGAAGCTACTTGGAACATGTTGTTGAGACAAACCAATGTTTTCACCGCATCTGCATACTCTCGCAACGTTGACTCGACCTTGCTACTGGCTTGCGGTTCCAAGAATACCTTCAGCACATTCAATCACATCGTCTTCCATCGCGACAAACTAAAGCTAACCGTCTTCTTCGCTCCAAACTTGACCATATGTTGCGTCGTGTTCCAAGCTTTTTGGGCAAGGTTTAAAGACGAGTACGATGGGAAGAATACCACCATCCCTCCGGGAACCACGCTGCAAAGGTTCAGGATAAGTTGTCCCAGTTCACTGAGCAAGCGTTGGTCGGTCTGTTGGGCATATTTGAACTCCAAGAGGGAGCCTGTCGGACCCTCGGTAACACATAACGTTTGAACATGCGATCGCGGAACGATGTGGCCACAGGAGAAGGTCGAGAGCCGATCGGACGGCAGCCCTGGAAATAGTTGCGCGATCACATCTGACACCTTTCGTTTTGTCAGCTCACAAAACACAGGCAACTGCGAACCACAATGACCGGAGACATAGTTCCGCCTGCCAATATGACCGATCGCGCGCTGTCAACCACCTCGCGGAACGTTGTCGAAGGATTGAGAAGTTGATACTTTATCTCCAATTCTTCTGGTTGCTGTGTGCTATCACCCACGAGAGAGAGGATGATACGCCCGTCTAGTGATTTGTTATTGGGTGGCAGCCTTCAGAATGATAGGAAACTCGAAATTACCTTCTCTCGCACCCACAAGGCCGACCATGAATGCTTCGACTGCATGAAGTGGAGGAGTACCTTGGTTTGCTCGCTTCTTGGACACGGAATCTGATGTACCGTTAGATGGAGAAAAGAATGAGAAAGCGGCAGTAGCCTACTTCGATCTTCTTGACTTGACACTGCTTCAGCATAACCGGATACCTTTCTTGCAATCTGGTGTCATTGAGAAGATGCTCGAGTCTAGAGCAATGCAATATACTTTACTCCTCTTCAAGTATGCCTCGATTTCAAGTAAATTGATTCCCACCGCCTTCCTTCCTAGCTTTTCCATAAAGTTCGAAATTGTTAAAACCTCGGTTCTTGCATCAGTAGTTAAACCAGCTTGCGTCTTGGTCGCTCTCCAATCTTCCATGACCTTCTGAATTGCTTCCATGTAGTTAATGAGGCGCTTGATGTGAAGACTGTGAAGTGCAGAAAGACGTGTCCTGAATTTTTCGTAATACACCGTGACCTGATTTAACGAGGTCGACAATATATAAGATGTTAAACGGACACTCGATAATGAAAGTAAAGTAGGGATCAAGTCTAATGAATGATTTCAGGGACCGACTCTAGAAGGATAGCACTCACTATGAGCCTCATCGATTATGACAATCTGATTCGAGAGGTCTATGCCTAGAGCCTCTCGCGCGGTCTTCTGTAATAACAGACTGTACGGCAACGTCACGAGCTGTAATACACGATTAATGGCGCTAGAATAAAAAGGGTTGCGAACATCGAACAACGAACCTCTGCTTGAGGGATTGCCCCACGAGAACCATAGTACGGGCATGTCTGAGCATTCCTCCCAGCAATGGCAAGATCCTCAATATCTTTTGGAGATGCCTGTAGAACAGTTGTGAATGCCACTCAAAGTGTTGAGTGACGAACTGACCAGAATTTGGTCTCGGAGGTCAAGCAAACGCACTTGGTCCTCCGGGAGTGGAAGATGCGGACACCGTCTTTCCTTATGCCCTACATTCATAATCAGATGATTCAATTAACATCAAACAAATGCATTGACCATCTTGCAATTCCCGGCATTTTTCATCCAAGTCCCCCGGCTTCGATATGGCATCCTTGTTAATGCAAAGCTGTTTACGTGACCCAAGAGACACAGTTCGCCACTGCCGTCGACCAGTCTCGGTATAATCCTCTTCATCCACCTCCACGCTTCGCTTCTTCTGACCAGACGAAGGTGGAATAGAGTAAGCCTCGTGACCACGGCCATGAGAAGAAGTTTGAGCGTATGGAACATGCTTAAACTTCAACTTTTGAAGTTCGGGAATAACTTGTGTCAGCTGGGAATGGGTACGCGAGGCATAGTAAACTTTGGTACACGTTGGTTCCTGAGCATTGTCCCGTTCATAATCTGAGACGGTGTTGTTGAGCCTACGGTTAAAATTAAGAAATGCTCTCCATCATACAATTAGGTAAAAGTAACATACTTTGTCATCAGTTCACGAACCGCAGGAGAAATATTGTCTTTTGTTTCATCCATTTCACGATCAGGAAGATACAGGTCTTCGTTCTCCTCGTCCGGTGCCTGGATGGTTCTCGCAGGAACTCGCTATCCTCCAATGTCAGATACCATGAACTCGACTGTGAAATGCCATACTCGACGTTTCGTAACCCTTGCATTTGCCAACGCTCGCAAACGAGCTTCGGCTTTTCTCGCTTTTGCGAGCCTTTCCTCATATTCACGGTCTTGGGCCTCGAGTTCCCTTTGTCTTATCTGAGCTGCTTGGGAGGAGACCCATGCCGGTGCTGCGACATGTGCAACGGATGAGACACGATCACCGAGGCACGGAAGCATTGAATGAATCTTACCGACACTTTGCGTCGCTTGCTGGGAAATCTGTCCTTTGCGCGCACGTTCCCTTTCGTCGGTGAGCCAAGTTAAGCTTGAGCAGAGGAGACTCAGAGTTTTCCCCTGTAGGAAAAGTCAGTAATTCGGGTAGACCATCTCACTCAACGCGTACCGTGCCCGTCGGGCTCTCAGCAATCATGACGTGCCTTTGTTCTATAGAAGAATAAACATGTTTCATAAGGTCTGTTTGTATAGAATAGGGTAGGTCATATGGAAAGGCAGAAAAGTGCTCGGGCGTGGGCAGCACAAGATGATGATCTTCGTGGTTCATAGTATGACAGACACTGGGAGCTTACGTAGTGACGGCGCAGACTCGTCGTCGTGCCACTTACATGATCATGGTCACTCTTCGGATGTATGCTCACTGTACCTCGGATTCCTGCAGTTTTGCCATTCCCTATTATTAACGCACAACCAGGAACCCTTCGCGAATCATATCTAGCGACATGCAATCGCTAATATTCACTATCTATCTGTCTGTTGATATAATCATTCATGGAATAGATAAACCATTTTCAGAAACATTAGTTACATAAAGTACACTGGATAGTAAATCCACGTAAAACCCATAGTGCATAGGTTTTCAATTTCCTGAGTTCAAGTTGGCTTGCAGAGATTTTGTAGCGGAATTATCTATGGTGAGATCCAGGAACGTTACTTCGAATTCGGGACAAGTAAGATTCGTGAATTGGTATCTTCGATACAAAACTCGGAAAAGCGCTGATGGTGAATCAAAGTTTGAGTTCGAAAGTGATTAAAAGTATACGCAGCGACTAAGGCGTGTGCACTGTGTATGTAATGGAACAGCGTATTTGATCAGAGCAGATCACGCGGACAACAAACAGGGTCAGAGTACAAAATTGAAACGGCCTTCCTATATCGCAGCAAGTCCCAGACTGTGCTCTGATACTGCGAATGTCTCCTGTGCAGCCTATACGGATATACACTCCATCGCACAGCAGCCATTGTCAGATCCTCGCAGCCCACTGGAATGCCCAAGGGCTCAAGGATCACATCCTTCGAGAAGGTTCTTGAGCGATTTGTCCGCTGCAGCATGTTCGTCCTTCAGCCGGACCAGTAACGGTTTGATCCTCGCAAACGCATCTTCAACCAATATCTTGACTTCTGGCTTGTCAGGATCAATCCGATTGCCAAGATGTTGTATCTTCTCGCAGATTTCCTGCACCTGGACGACTCCCAACGCGGCAGAGGAGCCTTTGAGAAAGTGACCATGTGTGCCAAGCTGTGTCAGCTCACGCTTTGCGCTGAGAGCGCATGAGACGTCAGTATTACTCTGTAGGGACAGATCAGCGCACAAGCTTTCGTCCATGACCTTGATAGTTGTCTGTGCTTGTTCGAGATAATCTTCGACCATGCCTTGGGAAAACTCTCGGTTGTCTCCCTCGTCGAGCTCGAGTATCTGTCCGAAGACTTCCATATCAATGATGACCCGATTGCTCGACGACTTGGGGGAACAGAAAGTGGAGGTTAGCACAGCTTCCAGTGGACACTTGGTAGAGCATAGGCAGGGCTGCTAGCATGGGATGGGACGACATACCTTGTTTGTAAACGACTCTGGGTGTGGCTCTGATGACGGAGCGATGACAGCCTTGGGAGGAAGACAGGGATCTTCGGATACGGCACGAGACTTGGCATCAGGCTTCTTGGGAGGGGGGGCTTTGTTAGAGGGGGAAGGAGGAGGCCGCTTGGGGCTTTCATCGTGGTAAATGGGAGACCGAGTCCGCATCGTTGTTGGGTCAGCGAAACGGGAGGACATGGCCAAGGAAGAAAGAAAGAGACACAATAGTGAATAGCAAGGGTAAAGAAGTATGAAATAGGCTATAAGTCAGACGGGACCAGAGGGATCTCTTCCGGAGCCCAAGTACATAAGTGGACAGCCGACTGATTATCGACCTTGAGATCACTCATCACTGCATTGCCCGCTTTCTATAATCGGAATGTACCCCCTTGCACACGGACATTACCCCCCCTTCTGTGCCATTGCAAATACGCATACCATAGCTCAACCTTTACGAACGACCCACAGCGGACATCCGATCACAAGGCTGTCTGACCCAGTCCCTGGTCATACCCAGTATAGCAGTACCCCCATTTATTTGTGCTCCGACACATGCTACACGACCTTGCTCGCACGCAACCTCGTGATTTCATTGATCGTGTACCCTAACTCCTGCAAGATCTGCAGACGCACAATAGAATCTTAGTGGTAACGAGACATGCATGTGGCGGACATACCTCCGTGGTATGTTGTGAAAGCCAAGGTGGTGGTCGCCTCACTGGCATCCTTTTGCCGTTGTAGGTAACTGGTGGCGCAACCATACGAACTTTGCCAGCGCGGGGATGCTATCCGAAGAATGCTGTTCCAGCCCTGAAAGCACGTTGCACAGGCGAGACACGTACATCAATTTCCACCGTGGACTCACGCGCAATGGCCTGAGGATGTGCAAATGTCTGAGCTATATTATTGATCGGTCCGAACGGAATGCTTGCAAGGATTAAAGTCATTTTCATGCGAACACCGTCTGATGTTAATGATACGAACCCAACCCCACTCAGTCGTTCGATCCAGTAATCTCTATTGTGTCGTTTCAGCGCCGCAGAGATTATGTCGACGAGTGTTTCCCGGTTCGCTACACGAGCCGTGTTTGTCGAAAAGCGAACATCGTCAGCAAGCTCAGGCTTCTGGAGGATAATGCTAGTGACAAGCCTGAACTGTGGGAGATCCATTCAGTGAGGTCAGTTGAGGGGCACTGAAATGAAGAAGGCTACTTGTTTGTCGTTTCCCGCACCAATCATTAAGAAGCCATCCTTGCAAGGGAAAACCTGGTACGGTACTATAGAAGGGTGTGCAGTTCCGTGCCGAGAAGCCTCTTGCCCGGCGATGAGGTAATTGGAAGCTATGTTAGCAAGCCCTGCTAGCTGAACAGCCTGTGTGAGGGAACTTGAATACAAGAAAAGTGTGCCTACTTGAGTCTCAAATAAGTTGCAGTCAATCCATACCCCTTGGCCGGTTTGGTTCACAGAACGCAATCCTGCCATTATGGCGCCGTGGGCATAGAGACCAGTCATGATATCTGTGACAGCCACTCCAACCTTGGATGGGGCGCGATCGGCCTCGCCTGTGCTATAGCAGTTGATAGCACACAGGAACGGAGAGGATAGAAACAACATGCTAACATGTGCATCAGGCCTGCCTCGGCTTCGATTACAACGTCATAGCCTGCGGCTTCACGATAAGGGCCTGTCTGCCCATAACCTACCCCAAGCATTTAAAAGTGAGATCAAAACGCTACAGGGAATGACCGATACCAGTGATTGAAGCATAGACGAGTCGGGGGTTGATTTTTTGGCAATCCTCCCAGCCAAGACCCAAAGAAGCAAGCTTTCCGGAGACAAAGTTTTCAACAAGGACGTCCGAGGACTTTACCAATTTGTGTAAGATGTCGAGGCCCTCGGGTCGTTTGAAGTCAACTGTGATTGATCTTTTGTTCCTATTGACCGCAAGGAAGTAAGCCGACTCTGGTGGTAGATGAGAAGCTTCGTTGGGTGCATCCTTTATCACAGGTGCAGAAGGGGGCAACCATGATCCTGAAGTCCGATCAAACAAGAATGAAGTGAAATATTGGACGACTGACGTGTGTCATCTCCTTTGGCGATTTCTTCTACTTTGATGACATCTGCCCCCAAGTCTGCCAAGAGCATGGAACAGGTTGGACCGGCCAATACCCTTGCCAGATCGAGGACCCTTACCCCGTTCAAGGGCGGCGGGATGCCACCTTTGACATTAGAGATGCGCCTTGCGCCAACCGCACGTTGACATGTTCTGAGCACGAGCCCATGGGTATTGGGCGATACTAGAATCTGCGAGACACTATTCCTAGCAAGTAACATGAGGAGAACTAGGCGAGGGAAAATTGCAGACGACGGCACCGAAAGTTAGCAGCAGGCCTGGACAGAGTGTCAGATGTCTGTCTAATTTCATCCTGTCATTAAGTAGGCCCTCTGGCACCCAACTCGTTACTCGACCTGTACTAATGCCAGCTCGCCGTTTCTGACAGTTCATCTCGCTCCTTGGTCACAACAGAAAAAATGGGTTTCTTCTCCTCCAGAACACCCGAAGATACCAATCTCCTCGAGGATGACAGGTCTGTGGTCCAGGTCATTCGTTCCCGATTCGTCAGTACTCTCACATTCATTGTTTCCTTGCCACTGACTCCGTCATGCAGTATGGTAAATACAAAGGAAAGCAACGGGAAACCTTCGCAAACATCTCTTCACCTCAGCTCTTGCATGTTGGCAGCAAGTCACCAAAATCCTTCGAACGGGATTCTCTATCTCAATCAACTCTCAATCGTTCACCACGTTCGCCGTTGCGACCCCTCGAACCGTCCAGTCCTAGGTCGGCCCCTCGAGCTCACACAGATACGATAACGTCCGTATTTACCTTCTCCTGAGGTCTCTCGATCGTTCACGTTTCGAAGACAGTTCAACTCTCGCGCAGCGCCTCGATGAATTGGCAGCAGCCAATGCACAAGGCTTGCTAAAGTAAGTTATTTCCGATAACCTCTGGCAGAGTGAATGGCCTGGCGAGGACTCTTTCTCATTTTATACTCAGTGACGAGGAATACCGACTACTACGGCAGAACATATTCGAACGTCTAGCCAGCGGCACATCCGTTCCCACAGAGACACCTGTCATTCCCTTGGGCTCTCACAGTCGTTCGTTTCATCAAGGTAACCGAGTGCTTCCTTCATCTCTTATATCTGGGCTTAGCGTCATTCACCATGCAGCGTCCCAACTCAACCCGGAAGCTTATAGTCCACGTCAATTTCAGCTCAAGTCCCGCAGGACACCTTCGGTTCGATCCAAATCTTCGGTCTCATCAGCGGTGTCCAACCTGTTCAAACGTGGGGCTAGTCGTCGCATCAGTGCCATCTCAATACAAGAGAGCTCCATCAGCGAGTCATCAAGCACATTCTCTTTGGGTTCCTCAACCCCCAACCCTTTCAAACGCAGAGCCATTCCCCCAGACATGAGAAGTGTCAGTTCGGCTCTGAGGCCGGAATTGCAACCTGATCATAACACGATGTCGACGCAGTCGCATGCAGAGTACCGTTTGCTTGGCAGCCCTTCTTCCCGTTCGACTTCTCGGAGTATGCGGCGGCTAGGCACTGTGACACCTCCTTCCTCATTTCCGATCCGCAATCCTGATCTAAAGAATTCCCCTTCCATCCTTACAAGCGATCCGTCGCCGGACGACGAGAAGGTGAAATCATCTCAAGACATTCGTCTCGAGATCGAAGCAATGGAGGCCGAGGGCCGGAGGCTCATTGATGCCTTTAATGGGTTAGAGCTCAGTGCATTGACCCGGAGTCAGCATATGTCAGGACACACACCGTTACCCCGTTCACCCTCAATGTCTGCCATGAGTCGTAGGAACGGTGGTGAATACAACGATTCTTTCCTTACGGCTGGTGGTAGCGCATCGGGCCGGGGAACCCCATACCATGGTTCTGACGCTGACGGTGTCTCCCTTCGGTCCACAACCTCATATGGGACTAACGTCTCCCAACCGCGCTCCCACCGTCCTAATCCATCACTTCGGACAAGCGGTCCGCTGGCAGCTTCCACTGCAGCGAACCGAAAGAGATCCATGTCGTCGTTATCGTCTCGTGCTCGCGTTCCGCCTTCCTCGACTCCACCAGCACTTGCGCATGCACGTTTGGGAGAGCTGGGAAGTGTATCGAGCGTCAACCTTGTGAGGTTACAAGGCCCGATGTCAACGATGGACGAAGATCCAGATACGAGTGTTCTCGAATCCGAGCTATTCGATATCCGGCGTCGACGTCAAGAAGTGACTGCTAGGTATCAGGGCCGTCTGGAATACTTGCGAGCTCAATTGAAGGGCGCCGAGCTGCGAGAGAAATTGTTGCGGAAATGAGGGATCTGGGTTTTCTGGACCACACTAATTTAAAACAATACGCCTTTCCTCATGTTTCATAATGCTTTCTATATTTATTTATATTACTATATTGCATTACAGACCACGATCGAATCAAAATTCATCGAATAAGAAGTTGAAGTTGCGCCTGCCAGTGGAAGTTAGAGCAAAAGTTGTTGAGCTCTCATTACCGGTTCAACGCTCGAGGTTCAAGCCTGTCATTCGTTCGGGCATTTGAGAAGAAGTGGCAATGGCTGGACAAGGTTTCCGAACCTTCCAGTGGAGGTGGCAGCCAGGCAGGTGGCACTGTGGCAGGACCAGCCTTGGGCGCTCACACTGCCGGCCCGTTCTACTCCCACCCCAATTACGCACACGCAGTCTCCTACTAGTCGCCGTCATACTAGCACTCACCAGTCACCTGCGGAAGTACCGCATCATCAACATCATCAAGGAGCCTACTTCTCATCTTCAAATCGTTCATTGTCCCCGCTCCAACTTGGCCAAGGGAACATGTCCGCCGGCTCCTCGAGAGACAGAGCTAGAAGCGGAAGCCAGAGCAGTACCCGAGGCAACACGCGAAGCTTTCGGGAAACCAACATGCTCAGTGAAGAACAAGAGGACACAGAGAGTCAGCTGCACGATTCGATAGAAGATACGCGACTTCATCGTCATACACGGGGCAAGGCTGTTGCTGACGAGTCTCCCGACTCGGATGACAGCCCGGAAAGCGAGGACGTTGAACGGACGCGGGAGGATGATGACCTTATCACGCTCAAAGACCGTCAATCTCTCATAAACGTTGAGCATCCCTTCGGTCTGCGCATCTGGAAACCCGCTTTGTACAAGAAGTCTAGATCCATCACGCGTAATGCAGACGCCGCACTACATTCGATTCCTTCCGCACAGGCGGAGCGCCATCTGCTACCTGGAAACATTTTCTGGGTCGTCTGCTTTGGCTGGTGGTTGGCTGTAGCATGCTTTGCCATTTCGGCCATCCTGTACTTCGTCCCCTTGGGGGGTCGCAGATATTCTACGTTGGTCTTTGGCCTGGGTTGGTATGTTGCGTGGCCCTTTGGGAAGTATGTCGAAGGTGACAGCGAAGACGGTGGTGATGAAGAAAATCAACTGGAGGAAGATGGCGACAACAACGGGGCTTCACCATCGAGGACCTCCACTATCACCCCTCTCACCCCTCACCAAGCTCAATCGTACTTGCAGGCACACTCTCCCAACGAGGGCACGTCCTTACTCTCGACAGCTCATATACGTCATTTCCTCTTGCCCTCTAAGTCCTACGGGGCTGCGCCTTCACCTACCACATCAACCAATGCATACCAGAGAGTGTCCGAAGACTGGTTAGGGCGCGCTGCTTTCTGGATTGCCTTTTGTGGCGTGATTGCACCTCTTATGCTCTTGACCTGCATCGCATGCTGGGCACTTATCATCGCCATCCCTATGGCGAAGCTAAATTGGGCGTTAATCGAGTACATAGTCGCCAACCCGACGAGACTCCGATTTTGCCCCCCACCCCCTGTGGTTATCGTTTCATCCACCCATACCGACCCCCCAACTACCTTGCCAACCGATGCTTCTAGTTCCGCAGCCGCAGCTCCCGTTGAGTATTCTGTCAAGCATCCCCGACTGTCCCGAGGTCAAACGGCACCTTCGACTTCTGGATCACCAAGGTCAACGGTGCTACTTTGCGTATACCGCGCGATAGGATGGAAATATTACAAGTACACCGTTGGTGGGGTTAACATATTTTTCATCAACCTTCTTCCCCTCGTATTTTTCGTCATATTCGACGGCTTCGTGTTGCTTCCTTTAGCCGAGCACACTGAACATACTTCAGCGATACTCGCCTTCCTCACTTCTCAGCCACTCATCTTTGTTATGAGTCTTGCGAGCGTGATACCGCTCTCCTACTTCATTGGCATGGCCGTCGCCTCTATCTCAGCTCAATCCTCAATTGGCATGGGTGCTGTCATCAATGCCACGTTTGGTTCCTTCATCGAAGTCATCCTATATTCCATCGCCCTTGCTCAGGGCAAGGGGCATCTTGTTGAAGGATCAATCGTGGGGAGTCTACTCGCAGGAGTTCTCTTAATGCCAGGCACGAGTATGTGCGCGGGGGCCCTGAGGAAAAAGGAGCAAAAGTTTAATGCTAAGAGTGCGGGAGTCACGAGCATGATGTTAATCATGGCATTCATCGGTACTCTTACACCAACATTGTTCTACCAGATCTATGGAAACGTGAGTACGATCAAGTCCTCCATATTTCAATACTGACCTTGCGCTCTGTGACTGTAGTTCCAGTTGGTCTGCAGTGGTTGTCCTGATGGCCCTCACCGAAGTGTTCCAAGCTGGAAATGTGATCACTGCTACTATCAGCACCCAGATCCTGTTAAGGATCCGTTCTACCAATCAACGGTCAAGAGTTTGATGTACTTTTGTGCAGTAATTCTTCTATTTGTAAGCACATCGAGAATTTCGCTCGCCCTTGACATTGCTCAATCAAGCTCCCCAGTCGTATCTCGTTGGATTGTGGTTCTCTCTGCGTACCCATGCTACCCAGATCTGGCAAAATCCACAACCGCTCTTACATTCCCTCGAAATTCCGCCTACGCACCGTCTCTCTGGATATCAACGCACTTTCAACACCACACCGCAATCTGCTGTCCAAATACATAAACGCGTGGATCCCCCGTGTGTTGAGTATGATATGGCTTCTAGTGACCAGACTCCGGCTCCAAAGCCTGTCGAATCCACCACTGGTCAGCAGCAAGCCTCCCGTCCTCCCCTTTCGCCTTCGCTCAGGCGTGTATCGTATGCGCCTCCACCTCCAACCCAACACTTGACGCCACTCATAGAAAGCGTAGACTTGGCGATCAAGAACACTCAGCTACCCGAGAGCCTGACCAAGGACGATTTCACGCGAGCTGTTGCGGTTGCGACTGTTAGTGCGCTAAGGCATCAACAGGGTCAGGGCATTTCTCCAGCACGAGTTAGGGCATCCGTAGCAAGCGATACAGACGCTGGTGTTGGTGGTCATGCAGGGCATGAGGCGCCAGAATGGAGCAGGGCGACCAGCGCTGCTGTGTTGTTGGCATGCACCGCTCTCTATGCGATTATTGCTGGTATGTCTCGCTTTAATGCTGATCTTCTTCTAATTGATCAAAACCTTCAGAGCTTCTGGTGGATGTCGTGGACTTTGTACTAAAGGATTCAGGCATCGATGAGAAGTTCCTTGGTATCACCCTTTTCGCTCTAGTTCCCAACACCACGGAATTCATGAATGCCATCTCGTTCGCTTTAAATGGAAACATTGCATTGAGGTTCGCGTTAATCAGTGCTACGCGTTTGTCTGCTGATGATTCTCGAACCACAGCATGGAAATTGGCTCCGCGTATGCGCTTCAAGTGTGTCTTCTACAAATCCCTGCTATGGTCGCATTTTCTGCCTGGTATGCTCCCGAGAAGATGGGGGAAATTGCCTATTCGTTCACGTGAGTCGCTCTCCCTTTATTAAGGTATGGATCACCACTACTGCATGCTAGTCTCATCTTTCCGCGTTGGGATGTTGTGGTCATCATCCTTGCCGTATTCTTGATGACCTACACTTATATCGAAGCAAAAAGCAACTATCATCGAGGAAGCATCCTCATTTTGAGGTATACGCTCAACCACTCTCGGGAGGCAGTGATCGGCTAACTTTCGACGCGTTTTCAGTTATCTGGTTCTCGTCTCAGGATTTTACTTCGCTCCTCGAGTATCTGATCAAGCAGATAGCTTAGGCATGCAGTCGGCATCATCCTTTTACACACCTACCCAACTCCTAACCAGTCTCTGGTCCTGATTTTCCTTTCTTCAACTGACCAAGCGGCTTGTAATACCGGGTATAGTCAGTACATTCAGTTCTTGAGATACACATATTGTGAACAACCGTCTCAATGCAAGCTTTGCAATCCTTCCAACACCTTCTGTAACCGATCTGGCGTGACTGTCAGCCGCTCGGGTTCGGATTGACCCTCCATGATCTGTTTGAGAGACTGTTCGTCAACCATATATTGAAGAAACAATTCTAAGAAGTCTCCATCGAGGAAGCCAACAGAAGTTGCCTCTGGGTCACTTGGCCCAGAATTATTCTTCGGTGTACGGTACCTGGAGAATGTCAATTGTATAAGCTCCCAAAGGAAGATGCCTTACTTTGAGTGACTGATACCAGTCTTGAGTTCGTAAAATGTCGACAAGTTCCTCTGTAAAGCCGTCATGTGAAGCGATAGCTCATCATCGGTTAGGTCGATTATAACACCGATCTGCCCAGCTGGGGTCAAAAACAGTTGTTGAGGTACCATTGGGATGTCAACCGACACATCATGGGAGGTAAGAACGCCTTAATGAAGACGTCAGTGCCCAATGATTGAATTCATGACGCTGCGGCGTTGCTCACCAGGCAAAAACTTATTTACGATGTCGCCTAGATAGTAATGACCTTCGCGCTCAAGCATTCTATGCAATTCATTTACTTGGAGTCGGAATGCGAACAAATTGTAGTCGCTCTGGAGATCGAGATGAGAAGTGAGCTTGAATTATAGGCGGTCAGAGAGATTACGTCCTCACGTTTCCTCCAACGATAGTATTGTCGTCTAACAGCTCTGCGCAAGTTGGCCACAAAGATCCATAGTCCTTGGCGATGGGTTCGATTTGGGAACCCTTGAGTTTTAGCAGAGAGACCGAGGTTAGCGCATCTCCGACCAACAGTTGGTTGTCCCGAGATACGAGGGTGGTAATGAGATAATTGTGATTGAACACTGTAGATTGAGTCATTGAGACCTGCTTTTCTGTTCCTTCAACCTTGTAGACAATGACCTAGAGAGGGCGTGGTTAACCTGTGCTTACAAAACTTACGAAGATACCCACAGAACTATTGACGGCGACAAGAATCAGGTTTTGCATCGAGGTGATTGCGTATACGCAACCCCTGACGATTACGGACGCCATCACGGCCAAAAACGCCCGTGAGCCATTTACTTGTAAGAGCACGAGTCTTCCTCGAGAGGGTTCCCGTTCTCCGTCATCGTACGAGGTAACACCAACGCATAGAAAAGATGTCGGTGTATCTATCACAGTGGTCGTGAAAGCATGGAGGGATGTTACTTCTTCACCTTGGTCAACCTCAAATTCATTGAGTTCTGCGTGCGAAGAAGTCAGCTCCCTACCAATGGTTTGAACTGCTACTAACTTTCAAAAGAGGTATGATCGAGGATTTGTACCGTGGAGCTAAAAACCTCTGCTTGCCCAATTTGAGCAGGTGTTGGCCGCGTACAGGCAACAGCAAATATTCCCCAGCTTGGGCTGTGAACGATACGTCGCGGAGAGTTATAACCTAGAGGGATCTATCCAGTATGATTAGGAGAAGGCTGAAGTTCATGAAATTGCAGCATACCGATCGGATATGAAGTTTGTCGAAGTTCGCTACTGCTCCAATGACGAGGGAATCCGGGCTAGCCAGAATCACCGACGAGGGATGCGCTACTGTATTTAATTCAGCAGCTGCGCCGATGTCCTATATGCGCACAACACTCACTGAACCAGGATATCATTACGAGGAAGCTATAATACGTACCTTGAGCATCAGGGGGGAATGCTGTAGGCGTTCTCTTTCCCAAAATAATATCGATGTTCGATTCCCACAGGCAAATACTGTCGAGCGGTCCCGGATGCGGCACGTATGCATTGTCACAGGAAGGTTACCGATGGAAATGAGCTTCTGATCTCCTAATGTCCCATTCTGGAATGGAAATGTTGCAAGAGAGCCATCGACGAGACCGACGAGAAGGTGGGGATGTGATTGCGGGGACTTTCCTCCTGGTTCGCTTGTGAATTTAAACAGTAGCAGAGATCGTGGAGCAGCCGGAAGCTTGCTGGTTTCACAGACATCCTTTATAGTGCCACGCTCCAAGAGGGACAGAATCTTAACGACCTTCGACATCCAAAACCCAACGGCGATATTCACGGCGTATGGCTTCGTACTGTCGAGAGGTAGGCATGTTACAGCTGAGATCTCCGCAGTGCAGTTGAACGGCGGGGGCTCTACAAACTCTCGCACCCGCTGCCTCACGAAGCGATCACCTTCAAGGATAAGTAGAACCAATCTGCCGTGCTTAAGGGCGATGACAACCTGACTCGCATTGATATCAGCAGCCACGATTTCCCTATTAGCCCAGTTCGCGACGTTGCCGTCAGCAAATTTATCCAGCGTCCAGAGATCGCCTATCCGAGTGTACTCTCGCAAGCCGGAATCGTAGTTCAGAAGGAGTATTCCCTCAGGGACGACCTGTACGACCAGAGAGGAATCGACGTAAGCTGATGGGATTGAACCATCCCCTGGAATTCGCCGTTGGATATTGGAAACCGCCAACGTCCGGGATGACAGGAAGCTCCTATCAGAACCTCCGACGCTGGAAACCATGTTCCCTTTGTCATCCTCGAAACGAAGCACGTATGTTTCTTGGAGAGTTGACACTACAATATGAGTAGTTGTCCTTGCGCAAATGTTGAGCATCAATGCATTTCAGTGTCGACGCATACTCACTGATCCCTGTATTTTTCGCGCAGCGACCAAATGCGGTCGACACTAGATATACCATGCACGACCGTCGCCTCGCGAAAGTCAGCGCCACTCTTGACAACCTTAAGCGAACCTGTATTCCGTCCCCCAGAACAAGTAACAATTTCATTCTGCAAGAGGTATTAATAATGCCCTAGATCCCAGAACGATACCCACCTGACCACTATCATCTGTGTCAACAAGGATCCCATCGACGATCGGCGCAAGGTTGTTGAAACTCTCTAGTTCGACAAGGTAACTAGCAGTGCCATTGACAATGATCCCCTCAGTGTCTTCATCAATCCTGTTCTTGGCCACCAGACTAAGATCTTTAGGCTTGATAGTGGGTATGGATACAGGAATGGGTAACGTCGGATAAGCTGAGCTGGAAATGGGGGAAATAATCTGCAGCAGCTGCGAGTCGCCAAAATGAGATCCAAGATAAACCACTTGATTCGTTAGGTATGTCAAGCTCATGGGAGAGGATGCCTGAGGTAGTTCGTAGATTAATCGAGCGAAGAAGCTGAAATACGCCACATACTTCTCCCAAAGCAACGAGTGTTAAAACTGTCCCACCAGTTGTGTCGATGTATAAAATTGCATGTCTTCCGTATTTGTCGCCTATCAAGAACTTGTCCTTTTCTGGCGTCAGCGGGCAGAAACTATCACAGTCAAAAGAAGTGATTCTTGATTCTCGCAACCTCGACCATATAAAAGTAAAACTCACGCAGTGACTTCAGACCATGGCCAGGTAATTACCGCGCGTGCTTTCTTTTTCCTCCATTCCCTTTCTTTTTCCTTTTGTTTCGCATTTGCAGCCTCTTCTGCGTTTCCGCTCCTCTTCTTTTTCTCCATGCGGCGGCTCTTACGGATATTTTGTTCCAGGACATCGCTAGAAGCTAAATCATAGAGCAGAATCTTCCGTCCACCAACGACCAAAATTCCGCCTTCACATTCATTGTCGCTGCCTTCAGTAGAAGGAACAAATATCAAGCGCGGAGTTTGTTCTTCGATAGAAAACCACTTTCCAGGAAGTGACAAAGGAGGAAGTAACTGCGATGGTGTTGGGGAAAGTTGAAGATCATCGACTTGGATATCACGCGCGAGAAGCTGGAGACGTTGTTGAAAATCAAAGTGTAGCATAGCAAGCGTGTACGATTCGGCCGACGTAGAGATGAAGGTAAGACTGAGAAGATTCAATTCCAGAACTCTGTCATGATATTGTTAGCCAGATTCTATAGGTTGGACAACGAAATTGCATGCTGACGATGCGTCGACGTCTTTTTCGTAACCACCTTCCTTCGTCAAGGTGATGATCTTGAATTTTCCTGTGTAAATGCTTAC
Organism: Boletus smithii; assembly: GCA_038092715.1. Lineage (NCBI taxonomy): Eukaryota > Fungi > Basidiomycota > Agaricomycetes > Boletales > Boletaceae > Boletus > Boletus smithii. The sequence continues at coordinate 1,179 of JBBPQT010000197.1, read as the reverse complement.
AACAACTACGGCCCCTGAGGGGTCCACGAGCACGTCATGGCAGAATTCTGCTGGTCGTGCATTTCTCTCGGATAGCGCGAGATGCCTGGTTGCACTGAGGTTTTTCTCACCAGATTGGGAGACCGTAAATAGCAAGAACACGAGCTCAGGATCTGGATGATCGGTGAGGACCAACAAGCTTATTCTCGTGGTGTGCTGTTAATTAAGCAAGCCATCGTTGACAGCACAGATACGGCAATGGATATGAAGATACCATAATGGGAACCGATCTGATTGCTCGTATCCTTCCCCATATCTCGACTCCTTGTTCATGGCGGAGACCTTCCGGCTGTAGAGAGTAGATATCTACCCTGTTCAGTTTGGCCACTACAAGGAACTCGGATCCATTTTCGTCCGCCAGCGTGCATTTCAGAGAATCGAGGACAGATGATGGCGGATGGAAAGTAGATATGAGTTTCATGGAGAAGTTTTGTTTGAGCAGTAATGCCAGGCGCGGTGTTCTTGGCAAAAGTCTGACCTTGAAAGTCGCCACTGAGTGACTATTATTAAGCACATTTAAACTTGAAGTTTAGATGGTTAACTTAGAGTTTAACTTGAAAGTGTCATAATATTCATCACAACAATTGCAAAACTGCAATAACACTGAACAGCTTGTAGGGATAGTGACAGCACTGAGGGAAGTAAAGTTGCTTTTAAAAAGCAACTGTGTCAACAATCACAAGGAAATGTGTGTCCTCACATCACAAAAACTGCAAAATTAAGATAATCCTGGATGGTCAGTGGAGAATACCATAGGCAAGTATTATGTCAGCCCGAATGACGTCGGCAGAATATATTGTGAACGAGGACCAGACCATCTCTGCTGTATAGGATTATAGGCATCGAGAGGAGCACCTATATGATGCTATCTTGTAAATCTACAGTGTACCGTAGCCCTCGTCAGCGTAGATATCAAATATATTGCAAATGAGGACCATGTTGAGAATGTAGCTTATTAGCTTACAATCATATACCGGTAATACCAATACTTTGGTAGTACTGTGGCTAATACCCCTAACTGACGAAAGTCAGATCACGTGACTTAAAGGTCACATGCTACATGCTCCAGACTATAGTCTAGATCGCTTACACTATCCATGATGTCACTATGGCGCAATACTGACGTCATATTGCATCTTA
>JBBPQT010000196.1:0-23715 GCA_038092715.1 Boletus smithii | reverse complement strand
CGGCCAGCCTCGTCCAGCAGGTCTCTTGAAGCTGGCCGAGTCTGGTGAAACGTCGACTGCATATACAGAACTAGCGTACCTGTTCACCTTGTGGGCAATTCCGCGAGTACTTATTCCATGCAGTGACGGGCCCTCTGCAATTTTCGTCACTGGCGGGTCCCCTGACAGGGTAATCGCCCAGACAGCCGCACTACTCGCGCTTTGATCACCCGGCCTCTCTACAATCCTCGGCATATTTTGGGATCATCCCGTCATGCCCACCACTCCGACAAAGGTGCCTTCCATCCTCCAAGACAACAAGTGACCACACAGCGTTACTCCCAGGCTGGACCTTGCATTGTCTGAGTGAATGGTCAGCGTTTATCTATCCCGCAATCTGCACTCACCCATTGTTTGATGTTGGTAGGGGTACAAGCTTGAAACAGTACATATGCAGAGTTCTCTCGGTGCCTCTCTACACGTGACTCTGGGGCCCGGGCACTTCAAGATCTCGCTCCATTTGACCCTCCTGCAGGCAGCACTTATGTAAGTAAAGCTTCATGTGCAATGTCGAGAACAAGACTGTATGCGTGCAGCAGAAATTTAGAAGGGCTGACTAGCTGCTGCAGAAGTTTCGGATGTATAATTTGGAGCTGCCTCAGGTTGGAAACCGAGCACGATCCCGCAATGAGGTATCAGTCCTTTTGTCAATGCGTCTTCTTCTCTTGACTGCCTATAACTCTAGGGGACTTTGTCAACTAACATCACCCCAGTAAGGAATTTCAAATACCCTGGCCTCTACCTCCTCCCCCCAGACGATCCTCCGCCAAATTACCCTGTCGCTCGCATCCGCATCCGTTATAACAAAGCCATGTTTTAATGACGTGTTAGCTTTCTCTTCTCCCTGAGTGTGCAAACTTGATTAGATTAATTTAACCTCGCTATGAATTCTTCGATTAGTGTTGGGCTCCCAGGCCAGTCTGAGTGGCTATTGCCCTCAGACCCGACTTCACCCTGTGGTAATATGCTTTCATTCAAGACGTTTGTCGGCATGGCTCCGTCGGTCAGCCTCACAAAGTGTCAGCCACCCTTCCAACCACGCACTCTGTCCGCCGTCTCCCCTTTTGTTCCCGAACCGCTAACAACTAGTCATTTCACCTTCGCTTCAGCAGACTCTGCGTCCGGTAAGCGCTTCCTTGTATCGCACTACATACCACCCATGTGACAATGCAGCACTGGCAAATCCCCTCCCCGGATGTTCGTTGTAACAGGCCTCCACACCAAGCGACGTCCCATTGGCATTGTCAAGTCTAGCGCGACGATCGAGAAACGGCGTGTGGAGAAGTTCAGGCTGCTCCCGGCCGTACCACATTCACACCGGCACCTTCACCCTACTGAGCTTTCGTCTTCGCCTTCCGCACGCCGCGTGTCAGGGATGACTCAGAACGACAGTGACAGGAACGCCTGGAACCGAAACGAGAAGGGTAGGCGTCCACCCATCAAATTCGCGCTCGGGCGACCGGCCCCAACTCGGGTCCGCAAGTTCATCCCGAAACCATTGATTCTAGTCGAGAGGATGAAGGCACGTCAACTCCTGCTCGAATCCTCACCACCTGCCGCTTCGGAACCATGTGTCGCTCCCGAGTCGTTAAACCGCTCGATGACTGCGATGACCACTCCTCTTTCCACCCACGTGACGCCAACGCCCCAGCGGATTCTGACGTGCAGTGTTCTTTCGTCTGGTTCGCACTCGTCTAGCAGTGTTTCCTTTCGGATGTCTTCGCGGAAAGGTGTCATATTCGGAAGTGGCTTTGGGATGATGCCTCGATCGATGAGACCCTTGTCAGTCGTCACCCTAGGCGACAGCTCATCGAGTACGGACACGTTTGTGGCCGATTCACCATGTTGCATCAAACAGGCTTCCAAGGTTCCCGTTCTGGTCATGGAAATCGACGCAACCAATCTACATGTGAACGTTAAATCTGATCCCGAGAAGAAAAGTGGATCCGACACTGGCGTCTCGGTACCCATCGATTCAGTGGCTGGGGACTTCATGCACCGAACTTGCCGGTCGACCGATACGTTTGAACCCGCCATGACGAGTACGCCGTTTGCATCAAGGCAAGCAAATACCAACGATGTCCCGTCACCGACGGCATTCGTCACTTCAGCCGTATACCCAACTCGTCCATCGGGGCTGACGCCTGGACTCTCTGATAGTTTCGAGATCGTATCTCCCACGTCCCGGGCGATGTACCCGTTCAATGCTCCCAAGGATGCTTACATCGTCAAGCTTCCAAACGCCGCGTCTACCATCTCGCTTTCGAACGAAGCGCATCTCGCATCCATGTCAAGCACCACCATGTCGTACTCGAGACTTACAAAGCCTCGCGCCCCTCTGACGACGCTTGTAAATGCACCCGGACCCAAGCCATCGCTCGACTTTAAGCGCCTATCAAGGGGTGTCGCGTCCCCATCCCCAACACTGGTGCTCGACGGCGTCTTCGCCCTCCCAGGTGCACCACCACCACCGTCCTCGTCCTCGTCGCCTTCACCCCGGAAAACACTCAACCGCTTCCCTCGACCTTACAAACCGTCATCACGTCGACCCCCGCCCCCACCGCCCCCGACCCCTTCGGACACACTCACACTGGCACCCAACGTGAACGCGCTCGCCATCGCTCCCCGATCCCTTCCACCACGCTCCTCGTCCCCCTCGTCTCGTGGACAGCCTGGCCCTCAGTCCCCCCGGTCAAAACTCGCGCATGTACTCACCGCCCACGTCCGACCGCAAACGACGACGACGATGTCGATGACGCAGGTGAACCAGCAAGGGAAAGGGAAAGGACAAGGGCGTGTACCACCGCTCGTCAAGGGTGTTCAGGCGTCGAACGATCCGAGGACGCAGTGCGAGATCGAGGGGTTGAGGATGCGGAGGGTGGTTGGGTTTCAGGTTAGTCGTGATGGTGGTGATGGTGGTGGGAGTGGGAGCGGGGACGAGAGCGGGGGAAGTGATGGCAAGGGCGCAATGGAGCGCATGTCGCTCGCAAGCGTTGGGATGGTGGCCAAGCTACGTGCGAGGTGGGAGAGGGGAGAGGGGACCTGTGGCGCACCGCGGTAGTGTTTTTTGAGGATTGCAGCGCAGGTGAGTCCGAGTCGTGACTCGTGAACAAGCTGAGGCGGTCATTTTCTGAGTTGTTTTCTGTTTTTATTCCTTGTTTGGAGCTTGTCTTTTCATGTTCAAGGTAGTGTATTTTTGGTTGTAACTCTTTCGTAGGTCATGGGTGGTGTTTTTCGGAAACATGTATCTGACTGCAAAAAGATTATCTAAATAAATACGTACACACATACTTGGCACGGACGCGGACGGGGTGCACCCTCGTCGGTATTTAGATCGTACAACACACCTCCAATCAACCACTTCGATATATCTATATCTCCCCTCTCTCCTGATCCCTAAAAAACATCCTGCTCCTCACGCGCCATTCCAGCGTCCAAGCGAGTATCCGACCTTCATCAGAGTCTCGATGGCACGATTCTTGCCCGCGTCATCGGACGGCACGGAGTGTTGCACCAAATCATCATCAAACGTGACGCAATCACGCGGGAAGATGGCCACGATGGTGCTTCCACCATACGCAAAATAGCCGAGCTCGTCTCCGCGACGCACGGTCGCGTTTTCCTACACCCGATCGCACCCATCCAAGTGATGAGCAAAGAACGCGATTGGATGTCGATGCGAACAGCTCACCTCGGCCGTCCAGAGGATACTCCCGACGAGCAAAGCGCCGATGGCGACAAAGGCGATCGGTTTGCCTGAGAGGGTGTGTCGCAAGAAGAGAACAGAACGTTTGTTGCGGGAGAAGACGTCGAGATTGGCTTGGTTGACTGCTTGAGGGTTCACTGCACACAACAACAACCTGAGATCAGACTGTCGTTCATGCACACAAACAAGAGTGTTCGCTGACCGGTATAGTACTGCCCTGGCACGTCCGTCGCCTTTCCCAAGAGGGTCGCATCGACGGGCGAATGGAAACGATGATAGTCTGAAGGCGCGAGACGGAAGATGGCAAGAGAGCCACCGTCAAACTGGAGACACAACGGGTGGGAAGGTTCGAGGTTCAATAACGCAGGGATCGAGAACTCGTCGCCCTTGATCCAAAACTTGCACGCGAGATCGACGGTGGGGTAGACGACGAGTCGACAATCTGCTGCAGAGCAAAACCCGGCGGGGTCATCTGCGTTCTCGACGGGGCGTGCATCCGACTTGAGTTTGCGGTAAAAGAACTCGTTGAAGGAGGCGTAGTTTTGGATGTCTGGATCGAGGAGCTCATCGAGGGCGATGTTGTAGGTCCGGATAAAGGACGGGATGTTCTTGACGCTCTCGGGGGAATCATAGATCCGCCCCTCGCGGACGCTCTGTTCACGGAGGAGGTCTTCGACGTGTTTATTGCCCTCGAGCAGCTTGACCTGTTCCTTGCCGCGAAAGAGAAGGTGCATGCCGAGTCGAGCGTAGATGGGCATGCTCTCAAAGAACTTTTCGCCTGTCTTCCTATCGATGACAAAGTTTCCGACATGGTATTTGTTGGCGAGGTTCTGGAGCTGAGGTACATATTTGTGGAGGGAAGGGAGATGGGAGTGGGCTGGGGCATGAATTCCTTGTGTTACGTCGCCGTCGCCTTGGGATGGGTGGGTGTTTTCGACAAGGCGAACAAAGCCTTGGGCGAGGTCGTCATCGTTGGCGCCGGATAGAGCAGACTGTGTCGCGATCTGTTCGATGGGTTTGGTGATGTGGTGGAGATGCAAGAGCATGGTGGTTATGAATCACGGGGCATTGATTCAGATCCTGTCGCCTTATATCGTGACAGTGGCTTAGCCACATGGCATTGACAGCTTCAATACAATTGCAATCGTGACTGGTATGGACTAGCTCAACATCCACATTCGGGTTCTCAGTGTGGGTACCGAACAGAGGCGATGATCGCATTTCCCACTCATGATGCAAACAACTCACGTTCACTTTCCATTTCACCACTCACCATATGTAGTACGACCACAGTGACTGCAACAGGAAGAAAGCTTTGCGTTGTCGCTCTCTCCTCGTCCGGCTATTACAACATGCTCCATGTCGGACTGATCGGATCAAGCCACCAATCCAGAATTACCCAAGGAGTGAAGTAAGGTATCGTATGTTCCATTTTGCTAGGACTTGAAATAAGTTGTACCACATTTCTTCTCTCACTCACCTTTTGTGGTATACGCTATTTACAACGAGACATGAAAAGAATCGATATTCCTAGAATCCTACGAGGGGGGTTTCATAAAATACAATTGAGTAAATGGGCTTCTTGGATGAACGTGAACTCTCAAGGGGAAAATTGACGTACGTGATGAGTTTGATTGTGTACATACCGATGAATTCCCAGCTTTTTCTGAGCTTCTTTGAGATCACCGATTAGTATGTACCATGACGCGTATTCCATCCTCGCTCGTCGCTTTCACATTCTAGCTCAGCTTTGTTGCAAAGGTCCGTCCATGGTAGTGATCGCACTAGAAAAACGCCACTGACACGATGGCTTCGCGTCAATGCCATTCAAAATGAATCACCTGCCTGGACTTGCTCGGGTGCCAGTGCATAAAAGGTCGAACACCCCGAATGACGGATCCCCAACGTCTTTTGAACCATTCAGCTCTCTTCTCTAGGCCTTGATTTGCACGCACCACGTCCTCGCTCCTCGCTCTCGCACTCTACCTCAGTTTTGCTGCAGCTGCAGCGATTACCAACCTCGGCAATATCTCTGGCGATGTCAACCTCTTAAATAACCTAGCTGGCGAGAAGCGTCAACTGGGAACTAGTCTGCTTGAATCATTGGGTGGTGGCATACCTGAAGAGAATGGCAGTTGGCAATGACATCTAGCCTATCAACAACCCGGTCGTACCCTGTAATACTCACTGCATTTAGAAAGGTAAGCTCTTTTTGGCGGCGGCGCGAACTGTATTTCAGTCAACCATGTCGATTTCACGTCGTTCTCTTCGTATTCGAAAGTTCTTGAAGTTCTTGGGATGTGTAGTGGAGCCTCCTAGACGATAGATGGATGGATGTTTTCGTCACGAAAGACACTTTCTCGGGCTTCAACCACGTTGTACAGCTTGGGAATTTCTCCAGATAAATCATATGCAGACCGATTCGATGGCATTTCTGGTATCATCGTAGGTAGTGATGGGGACAAGCCAAGAAGAGTAGGAACGACTGCTATCACCTTTTTACCAAAGGACGAAATATATCGCACGACGCACGACGCAAACCATTTCATTCGTAGCCGAATAGATGATGGTTCATCAAGACAACGTCGAGTAAATTACACCTCAGTGGACGTTTCAACCTCTACCCCGTCATGACTGCACTCAAATCCTGGATCTACGAGGCTTTCCCTTCCAAACCGACCTTTAACGTACAAGACATCCCCGATCTCACGGGCAAGGTTATCATCGTCACTGGTGCTAACACCGGCATTGGGAAGGAGACGGCCAGGGTACGTGGCATGTCCCCTACCCATCTCGTGTTCTGTCGTCCTAGCGCTTTTACAAGGTTCTCCTCGCCCACGGTGCAAGGGTCTACATCGCCGCGCGGAACCAAGCGCAGTCGGAAGACACGATCCACCAGCTCAAACAAGAAACAGGCAACGAAGCCATTTTTTTGAACCTCGATTTGGCGAACTTGAAGGCTGTCAAAACAGCTGCAGAGGCGTTCTTGAGGTGAGTGCGTCTCTGTTTGCTGTAGCTAGTACTGATAATACTCCTGAATCACAGCAAAGAAACGCAGCTCCATGTGCTCTTCAACAATGCGTGCGTAGACCATTCGAGATGGAGTTGTACTGTGGGCAGAAACATGATGTTGGTTCTGGCAGCGGCGTCATGTTCCCCCCCGTCGAACGGCTCACGGCAGACGGATACGACCTCCAATTCGGAACGAATGTCCTAGGTACGCCATTCCCCATCCTCCACCCATCCACCAACCCCCATTCCGCGCATAGGCCACTTCTACTTTACCAAACTTCTCCTCCCGACGATGATTGCCACCGCCAAGACGACCTCAGACGGCAAGACCCGCATCGTCACCACCTCTTCGTCCGGCCACCTCTTTGGTCGCCTCGACTTTGACACGTTCAAAGACTCGACAGAGCGACGAAAACGTTATTCCGACGCGCTCTACTCGCAGAGTAAATTCGTACGTCCCAAAGCCCACTCTTTGGCGCTCGACCGCGTTTGAACATGACATCATGTGACAGGGAAACGTGGTGGTCGCGCTAGAGATGGCACGGCGGTACGGCGATCAGGGTATCGTATCCACCTCTCTCAACCCCGGGAACATCAAATCGGATCTCCAGCGCCACCTCCCCTCGTTTGTGCAATTCATCTGTGTACGTCAACAGTGCGTATGGCCAACTGTGACTGAGGCATGGATGTGATTGGAACAGAATCATGTGATGTTGTATGATACAACGCTTGGCGCGTTGACACAGCTGTATGCTGGGACGATGCCGGAGGCAGCGGCACTCAATGGTCAAGTAGGTTTGCCGGCCCGTGTCGCGCGTCCGTGGGGGATACTGAACGTCTTTGGAGTACCTCGTCCCTTGGGCACGCGTCGGTACGCCTCTGCAGGAGACACAAGACCCCGAGCTCGGCAAGACGCTCTGGGATTGGCTCGAGGAGCAAGTCAAGGATGTGTGAGGGACGTCTCCACTGAAATGGATGGAGGGCCTAGGATGCGTTCTATTAGTGTAGTACAGAGCGATATGACAAGTTTCCGAATACAACGTGATTGGAATACAAGCTGGAAAAACATGATCAGTCTGGCGAAAACGCTTCTTCCACGCTTCCTCTCTCAGCCGTCGTCTCCATGACCCGCATGTGGGTGTGACGAGCTCCCTGCTTGGTGCTACGAAAAAAAGAAAGATGAAACGTGATGACACCCAAAAGCAAGACACATGTGCAAAAAAAATCACCAAAAAAAACAAACCCACCTGCCTCAACTTCGCCAAATGTATCTTGAGCGTCTCCGCATAATTCTCGAACCCCAGCGTGGCCATGGCATACAAGATATCCTCCCCCCCGATCGTCTTGCGTTTTTCCATGTGGCATTTTTCGGCGGCTTCCGAGGTGATGAAGCTGATGAACTCGGAGACGCATTCCTGGACGCATTCTTTGGCGTCTTTGGCGATTTTGGCGGTGGAAGGGACGGATTGTTTCATGATACGGGAGACGTTGGCGATCTTGCGTGACGTTGGGAACCCATGGGAGTAAAAAGGAAACGACAAGCGGAAGCTCACGGGGAGGAAACGGTCTTGTTCTCTGTATTCTCCCACCTCTTGTTCGGTGATCGGTGCAGGCGGGGGTGCCTGGGGCGGGGTCGTCTCGTGCTCATCGCTCGAGCCGTCCTCTGGTTGAGGTGCGAGCGCAGGTTGGATATCTGCCATGGCGTTGAAAAAGTTTTACGGATGCGGTGGTGGTGGTGGTGGTTGATATGAGCGAGGTTCAATACGAGTCTAGACATGGCCAGTCGACTACCACAATACAACATGCACACAACTACTACGATGCGTAACGACGGGGGCTTTTCACGGCGGAACCGGTGATATGCAACAACGTTGATTGGCCAAGAAACGCTTATTTATGTATTCAGCATTCATTCTTCCTCATCCGACCAGGGCACCAACGGGATAAAGCGTCGAGTTTCCGTACGCCCAAACTAGAAAAAGAAAACGTGTCGTGTCATACAAAAACGGCAAGGTGGATTTTGAACACTTTTTTGGCCTTACCCTGGATATCTGCGCTCGGCGGTCACGTAGGCTCATCGATTTTGGTGGTGATACTTTGGCATTCGAGGTGATCGGATCGGATAGAGGTGGAGGAACCTGGTCAAGTTCTACTTGAGGGGCATCGGCCATGTTCTCTCGCAGTCGTGGAGATGAAGGTGGACAAGATAGCGGAGACGAATGGATAGAAAAGACGTCAGTCAAGTTCGGTTCCAAAATCTCCTCGATCTTGATCGCCTTCGAGAGGACGTCCTGATCCGATGGTCCAGCTGCGCTCGGTAACCCCATGGTGGACTTGTCGACAACGAAAGACATATCGTGAAATGCTGCAGAGCGTCGTCGAGTGACCGTCGGATCTTGCAAATCAGGGCGAGCGTGCTCGAGAGGTTGAAAAAGTGGCCGTGAGATCGGAGTTGGGATAGTGGAAGGACCACCGGCAGCTCGCAGAATCTCAAGACGGCGCATATACTCACGCGACATCGAATTCATACGGCTTGCCATGCGGTGTTGAACCCTTGAGGTATTGCTGCCTGGAGGCAAGTGCAGATCAGCAAGCGGCTGTCTCGGTGTTTGGGGTGTCTGCAAAAGAGGTGGTGGATCGCCTGAATTCGTCGGAGGCACCGCTAGGCGTGTTAACTTTCGAGGCAACTGAGCATGATGCATCGTTCCTTCGATGCGGGCACGTTTAAGGCTGAGGTGAGGTCCCCCGTGACCGCGACTATCCAAGGGCGAAGAAAAAGGAACATTAATTTCTTGGGGACCAAGCACTGATGGATTCGATCGCTTGCGTCGTGAACTGGACATTGATTTGTTCAAGGACCCTACCCGAGTCGAAGACCCCGCGCGTCCATGTCCATGCGCGAACTCGGCAACCAGCGTGGATCGGACGCTCTCGACGCTACTCGTCATCGTCGACACCGCGTTTGCCACCATGTCAGACAGCGCAGCCTTGATCTGGTCCATCTGGAGAGGAACACCGTGAAGGATGGGTACGAGCGGCAGAATCGCGCCAATCAGGGTGTTTTGTTGATCCTGTATGGACTGCATCACATGTGCGTGCGTCTGGAGGAGCTGTGCAGAATCGGCCAGTCCTCAATACATCGTCACGTTACTGTGGAGTACCCGCGTACGAACCGCTTGAAGTGCATCTATGCGCTTTTCCAATGCTTGCACGGACTTTTCTGTCGAGACCTGTGAGACGTGGACGAGATCGAGGGCAGTCGCTTGCGCGGGCGTCCCGACGTGCGTCTTCATCTCCGACTGACATCTATTTGCTTCATCGACGCGTGAGCAACACAAGGGCGACGCATATGCCCCTCTGTACTGTACCTATCTCGCGTATCTCAGTGAGAACCTTGTCGCGCTCGACGTCGAGCAGCTTGTTCGCGTTCACGACCTGGGCTCTGCAGTCGTCGACGCGCTGCAAGAGGCCGTCAAGTCGGGTGGAGAACTTTTCGAGGTTGACCTGGGTGTCGTGGATGAGCATGCGCATGGACGTCCCGGTTTTGTCCTGGGGCGCGATGGGGGGGATTTGTGAGGGCGTGTCGGCCGTCGTCGCATCTTTGCGCAGGAGATGCGCCCAGAGCAGGTTGGCAGCCATGACAAACAGAAGAAAATGGGGTAGCGGTCCGACTTTTGTTCCAGGAGGGAAAGGGACTATGGAAAGGTTTTCACTCTTGCTAAGCATAGCAGCATGGCGCAGAGGAAGCGCGCGGGGCTCATAACCCCGAGGTCACTCGATCGAAACGAGTTGCTGCTAACAATTTTTTTTCGTTCGGAGTATTACATAACCATCCCCTAACAACCCAGACGACTCGTCTAGGAAGCGCGCGAGGCTCATAACCCTGAGGTCAATCGATCGAAACGCGTTGCTGCTACATGTTTTTTGTCCCTTAGGTGGCCGTTAACACACTCATTGAATCCAACCGGGACGTTAGGAGTATTTTATCAGCTCAATACCTACTAAAGCCCCACAGGACTTTCACAATCCAGTCTTTCAGCGGATTTTCAGATCTATCTCGTAGTGGTTTTCCAGGTATGGGTTGGTTAAATCATCCGCTCTGACACGCAGCTCAGAATTTGCGTTTATGCGGTGTCAACCAAATGGAGCATGCCTGATGCGGCGGTGAGTACTTGAGTGATCGATTGATCCCGGGATCCGAAAATGAGGATCTGAACAATGAAGATTCTTCTCCCTGTTAGGCGGGAGCTACCAGCTTGCGCAAGGCAAACGACGACTCGGAATGACCGAGACTTGTCCGGCAGGAAAAAGTCGTTCGGAAGGAGATTCGTTCTGGGCCATGTTAGACGAGTCACAGGCTGCTGCCATTTGTATTCGACACGCACAGCAGGTAGACCTGTGGTTGCCTGCATTCTGGAGTCCGGTTGGTCGACACGGGCCGGTATGCTGTGCAACTTTGCTCCATATCATTAATTTGTGTATTATCATCTAACCTGTGCATTCTCAGCTCGAAAATCAACAATTGGTACACGTAACACTCATCAGTGAAGAACATTCCGAATCCACGTGCCCTCCACCACCACCACCAAGTACTGTTTGTTGCTCAATGGATTCAATCGTAGGTGGCATTAAGTGTACGATCCGGACGTTTCTAAACATTATCATCATAGACGCCAACAGGCATAACATTCTGTCCTACATCTCACGGCCCTGAACCGTTCAGAAAGGAGGTTGGGCTGAAGTTGGGCCGGGGAGAAGACCCACCTCTCGCTTTACTACGTGCCGTTGCACAGAAACAGGGCCAGATATGCGTCGAGCTCCTTCACTCATCTCTCCCTCCAAGTTCCGATGCAATGCGGGACATCATTCCACAAAGCAACGGATTCGTCCACACCGTACTTGAGGCATACAACCAACACCGCGCACTCATCGTCCGTCCTGATGACGTCTGGCTCGCAATCTTGACGCAATTCTCGTTCTTTGTCAACAAAAATGCAGAGGCTCTTCGCAGTGTTTTCGTTGCCCACGAAGGGAAGCGAGAACTTGTCATCACATCAATGGGAAATCGCTACAGCATGAATCCTGGCGATCTTGCACATCGGATGACAGCGTTGATGCAAGAACATATCATTGACGAGTCCTTACGAGAGTGGATCATGCCGAGTTTCACTACCACCACCGACGATGATAGCGCTACATCGGCAATCGTGATGATGGGGACGATGAAAGCATACTTCTCGTTCGGTATATGTATGATGTGTGGTATCCCAAAGGTGACGCTGGAAGGAGAGAAGAGGGATTGGGAGAATATTCTTCACCGTCTGGAGCGCCTAACGAAGTACGGCGTCCATACCATCACATGGTACCACCTCCTTCGACCCATTATATCCCGCTTCGTCTCCGCCTACGACAATCCCACCTCTCCGGAGAATCTGGACTTTTGGAACAAGGTTGCTAATCTCTCCAGGGTAGGAAGTGGGTCAGCTGGTCTCTCTGGGTGGATTACTGCATTTTGTGTATTCAACGAACAAGGTCAATGGCAAGGCCCCAGGTTCAATGAAAACACCAAGAATGCGCCAGATCCTTTGCATCTCAGCGCCTCCGAATTTGCTTTTGCCTACATTCATCCGGGGGTTACGCATCTTACACTGGACGGCTTTCCCTATCCCACGATTCAGAGTAGCAATGTTCCGTGTGGGTATGCGTATGTCGACGTCACACTCGATGACAACGGGCAAAAGTTCGACACGAGATTCGTCGCGGGGTTGATTGGTTCGCGCATCTCTTCTACCGCGAAGCCGCGGATTTTCCGCAGGGGCGCAAGGGACACTATACGACCAATTTCTGGGTGGTGGTACTTCATCAAAGGAGAAGAGAAGGTGCAGGTGCCAGGACAAGAGTTCGATGACTCAGAATCAGAATCTGAACATGCGGGTGACTCAAGTCACCGTTTGGCATAGGAAGTGCTAATCAAGCTTTCAAGACCCTTGCTCCCCGTTGTTTGTACATCAGTGTATCATATTTAGTGGTCTACGTGATGGCAGTCACGCCTTATATATGCATTTCTGATCATGATCAGGAACTGGTGTCAGTGGTCGTCACAACGCGAGTTATAGAAACTTGTACCAGTGATGTTACGAGCGAGTGTGGTGCAGAACTTGCGAGACCAGTCATCTCAATCTTATCATTCATATCCAGGGTTTGCGAGAATGGTCTTCTATTGCCAACAATAGAACGGTAGCAACAGCTTAGGGAGGCTGTGTTGGGGGTAGATTTTCGGCTGCTTGCAAAGTCCAAAGGCTGATCTCGTCATGAGGAAGTTTACTCCATTTCGCATATACCTATCGACTGTGAGATTACCGTCCACTAGTGCCATCCAATCAGTACGCACGTCATCAAAGATCTTCAACAGTTCAGCGGTCTTGGCGTCCGCTTCCCGTTGTCGTTGAACATTGGCTTTCATCTCTTCGAATGATGCTTGGTTTTCTTCCTCGAGCTGTTGAACACGTGAGTTGACGCCAAACGACGATGGGTAACGAATAGACTTGCGCTTTGTAACGTCGCCTTTAGCTTTTCCACCTCTGATTCCAGCACGTTGACAGTCCTGGCGCGAACTGCAGCGCGTGGTTCCAAATCCTCTTTCCAGATATCTTTCGCTCCAGTTTCACCCCGTTGTTTACGAGCGCGCGCATCGGTAACGACGCCGTGAAGAACGTTGATGCTGTCCCGCACATTAAAGTCCCTGAATAGCGTCTCACAGCTTGCCTGATACCTTCCACTGTCAGCTCATACAAGAGCGGTTCGCAATACATACGTGTATCTGGTCTTCCATATGCCGTGAGATTGTGTTAAAGATGCCCTCGGCGCCGTGAGGTTCTTCCTTGCACCATAGCGTAAAGCATTCCTGAAAGTCTTCGTATCTGCCAGTGTCGCATTTAGCGCGCCGATGTTGGGGTGGTTGACAAGTAGGACCTACGTCCATTTGTGTGCGGCTCGGTTGATGGCGAGCTGCAACGCTGAATGGAAATGGGTCCAACGTTTACTGTCCGGAGATCCTTTGACCATGGTGGTCGTTGATTGACAAAGTTATCTTCGTGCGTGGTCGCGTGTACGAGTCATGTGACCCATATTGGCCGCATCACTGCCTTTTGCTCAGCTTGTCCACGACCACCTTCGATGCCATGGAGCGCGATGACGAGAATGCGATCACACCCAACGACGTACGGGCGCAGCAACAACAACAACGGAGCTCCATACCCTCCTTTTTAATCATAATATTTATGCTCTTCATGTTCACGAATCATAGCGGCGATGAGTATATTGCACGGAGTCATTACCAGGACGCATTACAGGCTATGAACGACCAACTATCCAACTTTACCGCGTGGATGAATGGGGAGAGCTCCAACTTCACCATGGTAGGTCTTTATGCGTAGTGTGCGATATGATACTAATGCACAAGTAGCCAGAGAGCAGCCCAGCCCTCCCTTTGCTCGCACAATCCTTGGTACCGTATGGACCAAAGCTGGGTCGACTCCGTGGCTCTTACTTTTTGAATACCACTGGATTCATACGGGGCTCTCTTGACTTTTATAACATAACGCCTTCCAGCCTAGAGTCGACCAACGTTCCGTGGAGGTCACATGCCCAATCCTTCATGTCGGATATCAATATGACCGAGCTCAATGATAAATTAGGATCTTGGAATTGGTCTGCGGCGACGAACTTGTCGTGGAGCGTCGTCGACTATGCTCCCGTGGTCGTGGAGGGTGTTTCAGAGCCGATTGCCATGATTCACGTAGGATGCCTTCGCAAATCGTTGCAGCCTACCCTTTCTGAGAAGGTCATATTTAGGGAAGGTTCGATTTTACAGATCCAGTGAGCGCGGACGAGATGCGACTGGAGTTTGATGGCGTCCACTTTCTCTCAAACGGCTCCATCTACGGTTTTGCAGAATCAAATGGGTGCCGTGGTTTCATTCCCGAGTTGACTTTCTGCTAACATTTCGTCAGGCGTACCATCGACATTCGATACCTTCCTGCCATTGTTCCGGAAAGCGTTCGGAACGAAACGGCTCGCGTCATTAGACCAGAGCTACTTACGCGGATCAACAAAATAAAGGAAATGATAGACGCTGGTGTTGTCGACCAAGAATCGACCCAAAGTATGCCAACACCGTTTGTCGTGTGATTATGAAATCTCCATGACCGTCACAGGTGGTAATCCGGAAACGGGCTGTGGATTTGTGCTTCATGCCCAGATCGAGCCTTCTCCCATATCTGCAGACCTCATGCAGGACCTCGAAGATGAACTTCAGAAGCCAACTGGAAAGTGGACGACGAAAAGGCCACCGCTGCAGTTGAATGGTATGCTCGTGAGTCGAGAGTGCGGGCTACTTTATCACCTACATGATGCAAACGGTTTGAGGTACGAAAGGCGAGCTTAATTTTTGTTGTATCCGCTGACAATTACTATTGCATAGATCCCAATTGTTCTTCCGCAAAGTCACCAACTGTGAGTTCGTCCCTTCTAACTTGCCCCGTATTTCTTATAATGCATATTACTATTAGATGCTAGCTTCTCTGCAATCGTCTATCTTATATTGGTAGCTTTGTTATCCCGCCAAATCGACCGAGCACACACCCCTGCGGCGCTCACACGCTTGTCGCTGTGGACTTTCCTAACTCAAGCTATCGTTGATGCTGTGGCATTTGCTGGGCACATCACTTTCGCTATCTTGGCAAACGGCCGACCGTCCATGTCTCTTGTCGCCCCAGCATTCCTAGCTTGCATTTTGTTTGCTCTCGAGGCTGTGAGTAGTGTGAATGAGGTCCGGATTTTTGCTTGACGCTCACCATACTGTATGTAAATGTAGCAACACGCGATTCTTATCAATCAAGTGCAAGCGCCAGAGGATGCAGCAGCCCAACAAACTCGACGTACACCATCTCCTACCCAAAATGCTACCGCCACAGCTGCGGACACCGCCCAACCCTCACTACCTTTGCCAGCTACCGCACCTCCTCGTCCTACCAGCCCTTCCTTATTTCAGATTTTCATTCTTCATCTTCGGTCGGATCCACAAGTTCGTATTTGTGCGTGTTCAGTTCCCCTCCCCAACTTCCTCTGATGTCTAGTTCCCCGATATCCGCACTAGGGCTTGGAATGTTTGTGTTCCTCACATTCATCATACGCGTGATCGTTACGCCTTCACTCGCACTCCTTTTTGTCGCCAGCATGTATTCTATGTTTTGGTTCCCACAAATCATTCGCTCAGCCAAGCGGGGACGACCCAGCGCGTTGACCGCAGAATACCTCATCGGAACGTCTATTTGTAGGCTTTACTTTGCGCTCTGTGAGGGATTTCGTTCGAACGCGTGCTGAGCGGATCCGAGCTAACTGCGGGTCTTAGACTTTTTGACGTGTCCAAAGAACGTGTTGGATGTCGGGGCTCGGAGTGCGTCGGTGTTGTTTATTCTGTTCTTCCGTTGCTGACCGTTCTGGCGTGGTAGGATGGGCATATTACCTGTGTGCTTTCGTGGCTTTCCAAGTGGTTGTCGTGCTCCTTCAACAGCGGCTAGGACCCACGTTCTTTCTCCCAAAACGCGTATGTCAATCCTCGACTTTGGTCATCATGTGCCGACATTCCCTCTCCAGTTTGCTGCCACAGAAACATACAACTATCACCCGCCATTACCGCTCTCTGTCTCGGACCCCGAAGCACCGGAGGAGTCGCTGGGCGATTGTTCCATCTGTATGGAAGCGATTCATGCAGAGGATCCCAGGCCGCTACAGCACGTCGCTGTTGGTCTACTACAGAAAGTCGGAGGAAGGAAGAATTACAGTCTGGCTCCGTGCCATCATTTGTTCGTGCGTGCTCCGTCTATCTGGGTATTTTTGACGTGACTTACTCGTCTCTCTCCCCAGCATACGGACTGTCTTGAAAAGTGGCTTGCTATCAAGGTGAGTGTGTCCTTGGTTCCTCGTCGGTGGAAGATGGTTGAGTTGTGTGTATAGAATATCTGTCCTCAGTGTCGTCGATCGCTCCCACCCCTCTAGCATTCCACGCATCGCTTGTATCCCCAACTAACCACGACTAGAAGTTAATTTTTTTTAGTGAATTAGTCTCCATTGTATTCCAACATACCTATCGTTGCATCACATCGTATCTGATCATCCCAGCCAAATTTCGACTGGATTACCGCCTGCACCGTTGACCCGTGCGATCTGTTGAAAATGGAGGTCGATGTCTTTGGCGCGATCCCAGAGCGATCGTTCGTCAGGGTGTCGTTCCTTGTAACCCATGAGGACCCTGGGGGGACGTCCCTTGCGTTTGTGTTTGCAAAGCTGGATGAGTCGCGAGAGCGTCCCGATGAGAGCGGAAAAGGACGCTGTGTTGTAGGTGACATCTGCCATGCTGCCTCGAGCGACACATCAACATCAGACGAACCCTGTACCAGGACAAGAACGCCACGCACACGATGACGTCCAGTCCGGCCTCCAATTGATCTTGAACTTGCGACGGAAGTTCTTCGTGTTCCCAGTCCAAGACGACTGTTTGGGGAATGCATTTACTCATGAGAGGGTGATTGGAGATGATGTTGTCTTGTAGGATGGGTATCGCAGAGGCTAGCGGTACGATTGAGTGAGATCGGACGTGGGTCGAGTAGGTGGCGAGCACGCACGTAGATCCGTGGTTACAATGGAACCAGGCTGATCTGAGAGGTCCAATGTCGAGCGCAGAATGGCGAGCGTGATGGCGACGATGCCAGTGCCTGCACCTAACCAGGGGCGACCTATCAGCCAGTCGGAAAGAGAGGCCGTCGTTGGGCCCGCGAGACACGACCTAGCCTACCTAATTCCAAGATATGTCGCGCGTCTGCGCTAAAGAATGATTCGCGTAGATCAGATAGCTGCGGAGTCACTCCCGTGTCTGCGCCTTTTCCAGAGAACAGATGTACGAGCCAAGAATTGAGTCCGATGCCGCTATCCCATATTTTCTATGGCTGCCTCGTGAGCAGTGTCAAAAATGTGTCTCCGGAGTTCTGATCCCCGTGATGCGATGTGATTGGGACGTGCCATGGGGGCTCAACATACCTTGTCGAGGTCAAAGGAAGTCTGCTCCGTAATGTCGAATACGATCGGACGATCTCTGGCGGGCACGCGCAGGGCATACGACCGCGCGATCTGCTCTTGTTTCGTGCCCCTCGCCGCATTCTTGTTTCCCGCAGTACCGTGTCGACGGGGAAAGGTCACTGGCATAGACATGACCGCAAACGGCGTGTTCCCGGTCGTGTCCGGCTCTCCGAGTACGACGACCTGGTCGTTTGGCATCGTTCCGCGGGTCAGGATGAGCCGCCATGATGGCCCGTCCGTCGGGTCTTTCCATTTATGTTGGGCGTCGAGGCGCGGAGGTCTTGGTACGGGGATCTCTTTGTATGCGGTGCTCGTTCGCCAGGAAGTGAGTTTGGTGGGTTTTGTGATCATGGGCGAGGTGGGGTGTGGTGCGTGGAGAGACCAGGCGTAGTAGATGTCGATGGGGTCGTCGAGGTATTCCGTTCGGAGATCGTTGGATATCTGGGGCATGATGAGGATGGGTTCGGTGGGTGTCGTACTGGCTTGTAAGGGTGGGGGACGAAGAAACGAGATGTAGTAAAACATTATAGCTCAGTACTATCGAATTAGATCGCGTCAATGACTACTCGACTTGCTTGAGGAAGTGGAAGTTCCGAGTTGCCTAGTTTGGTAATGTAAGAAACAACGACTCAGCAAATGGGCCGCGAGTACACACAGCCGCGGTTATGCTCTGGACTACATCTTGCCGACATTCTTTTCGCTCCTTTAATCCATGGCTTGGGCGTACCCACAGTCGCACGTTCGTCCAAACATCGCAGAAATGGTTTCCTAGGATCTCTCGAAATGTATCAGGGAGCGCAGTAGACGCTGCTGCAACCTCCGGGCCTCGTCCCGCCAGGACGGACAATGTTCGAACATTCTGTGAACGTGTCGGTCGGCCTTCGATACGAAATCAAGTTGCGGTGTGTATCCGAGTTTCATTCTCCCATCCCTTCTCATCCTGCATTGGTCTATAGTTCTTTTTGTTTGGATCCTTGGTTGCCTTCGAACTGGCTGCAGAGCAGACACAGCTTGAAAACGACCATTGGTCCAAGGAAGTCACAAAGTTTATGAGCATATGGACTTTCCGCGAACCCACGCACGAGGAGATTAGAAATGCAAAAGCCCGCGCCCAGGTCGCTGTACGTGAATCCTCCTCGATGTCAATCGCATGATAAGTAACAGAGTGGATCTCATCCTTGCTGTGGACAGCAATTTCTCAAGTATCTTGAATCAGTCAAGGAAAAGATTTCCCAGTGGCCTATTACGCTCCAAAATCTCTCTCTGACTGTATCTGCGTTCGCGGGCTCGTTCTACTACGATGCCAGCGAAGGCAGGCGGCTTTGCTGGTCGATCTGTGCATTGAACACTGCCATCTTTCTTATGTGGAAAATACCCCGCTTCAATGCATTCATGAGTAGAGCCTTCATGCATGATCCACTCTCTGGAAAGTCCTATACGCTTCTCACCAGTATGTTCAGGTCAGTGTCCGTTTGATGATGTTTGTTTGCCTTGGGTTTATGTTTTTATGTTCAGTCACAAGAGTTTCTTCCACCTTGTCGCCAATTCGATGGCGTTGGCAAGCTTTGGCAAGTGCTTTATTGTCGCTCAGTTCTGACCATGACTGACCCGGTTGGTGGTAGGCGCTGCTGCGACGCACTACTTGTGTGTTTCCCCCTCACGTGAACCAGACATAAGTGGCCAGTGGCATTTCCTCGCGTTTTTCATTTCCGGTATGATTCCCGCCGTCCAGAATCTATCTTCCTGTTCTTATCCCCGTGTTCATCAGCTGGGTTGTTCTCCGGACTAGTCAGTCATGGTGTTTCTGCCAAAGTGCTTTATCCCCGGTTCATGTCGCTCCTGTCCAAACAAGCCATTGTCCGGTCATCACCAGCGGCGTCTGCCCTCGTTGGCGACGCAGCGCAAGAGGCACCGAAGAAAATTCTACCTTCGCTGGGAGCGTCCGGTGCCATCTATGCGGCAGTCACCCTCACAGCACTGGCTTTCCCGGACGCCCAAGTCCAACCGATTTTCGTGCCTATCAGCGTCTCGATCACCACGGGTGTAGGTGCGCTGGTGTTAGCGGACATCGTCGGCGTCCTTCGCGGATGGAGGTGAGTTTGTTGATCGCTTGCTCGACGTGGACGGTCGCTCATGGTCGCACGCTAGACTATTTGACCATTATGCACACCTTGGAGGGGCAGCTTTCGGCGCGCTGTACTATGCGTACGGAGATGACATCTGGACTTATACGAAGGAACTGTATCGTAAAATGCTTGGCTCTTACCATACCGAGTTACGAACAAGTGCGAACAAAACTCCGTAGATCACATTCATGGCTTACTAGATGCTACATTGTTCACCACTCGATCTTTTCGCTGACACGCCGAGATGTGAAACTAACTCCCGAATAAATAATTACTGATACACAAATAACAAGAACTATCAATACATGAGGGTTCAGGCGATTCACTCGAGGCAACGTCGAACGACAATTTTTGAAGACAAGGCGCATCACTCGATGGTAATGCGCTTGGGTGGCTGCTGAGGCTGAGCCTTGGGGAACGTCACATTCAGCAAACCGTTCTCCAGCTTCGCTCTCACGTCTTCGGGCTAAGGCACTTTTGTTAGACAAAAAAAAATGCGGGCAGCTTTTTCTCCATGACGCTCACCTTGGTCCCCTGAGGGAGCATCAGGGTACGAGAGAACTTGCCCCAGGACCGCTCGCGGACGGTGTATCCGCGCTCATCACGTTGCTGAGTAGTGCTGGACTCACCCGAGATGGTGAGACGATCCTGGTTGATGTCGATGTTGACCTGCTCCGACTCGATGCCGGGCAAATCAAACGACGCGGTGACCGTGTTGTTCTCTGCGTTCTCGTGCACGTCCATCCTGCCATCCGTCAATATCAGCCAGGATGCGCATGAAGAGGCTATTGACGACATACCTTGGCCTGAAGATGTCACGCGCAGTCTCGGTCGTGCCGGGAGCGGTGGTAGGGCGCAAGAAGCGTGAGGAGAGCGCATCGTCAAAGAGACGATCGAACTCGGAGAAAGGATCGTAGTAGAAGCGCATCACAGACATGGTTGATCACTAGTACTCGTGTTGAGGGATGGTGGAAGGTCGGTTTCAAGGGACGCGGAGGTTGTTGGCAAAGAGGAGTGGAGCCTTATATACCCATCCACCCGGCGAGGTCATCGCTGACGTCGCGTGAGCTCCTGAGCGCGCCACCTCGATTCGTTTGCTGTGCCAGTGAGCCCCTGTCGATCACAATTGCGGAGTTCCGGGATATTGGCCATCGGACCCTCAGTTACTTTAATAAAGACCGTATCTACCTTGGAACAACAGAGAACCCCAGCTTCGTCTCGCCCGCCAAGAAAGGCCCAGTAAATATGAAGATCAGATCCGCGACAGTGGCGCTAAGGAGGATATTGACAAGGGGAACTACAGTCGACTCTGTAATAACCCATGGATACCTCTCGGTGGACGTCCAGGGCTATGGGTTTTTGGAGAGTACGGGCTACCCTATATATATTGCTGCAGAGCGTGGGTGTAATTGCGGATCAGATCACCGTCGTTAGTAACCCCCGACAACTGCTGCTCGCACTATTGGGGCACATAGATTTCTCCCACATTAGCATCTAAAACCGATACCGCTGGGTAGATTCTGACATCCCTTGGTCGAGGGGAAAACGATACTCATTATGTGCAAAAGAACTTGAACTCTGTCGGGTAGAGTCTCTGATTGGCATTACCCTCGTCGTTTGAAGTTTTCGGTTTCAAGATCCCGGATACCCTCGACAATGTCCAGTGGTCCATTGGCGACGGGAGTTGTGGGGGACCTCCTCCAGGCGAACTCGCCAGGATTTTCTCTTCAATTGCGTCCTTCGTTCGGTGCCACTGTGCTTAGTGCAAAGTTTACATAGTACGAACCAATATCTCTCTGCCATAAATCACACCCAGCCTAAGTCACGGTGCTGGTACGGTCTCGATCGAAGACTGGAATTAGGAAAGCACGCAAGTCCATTGTTACTTAATCGAAGTACAGAATATCTGATGAAAAAAAGAATTGTTACATCCCAACATATAACTCTTATGAAATGGTAGTAAGAATGCGTGGAGAGGCACGGTCAACTGAACACAGAAAAAGAGATTAACTGCGACCCATGTGGTTTTGCAAGTGAACGCTTACAGCCGTATTGTTTCGAGAGTATTGGGCGTTGATAGCATTACTGAGCTACTAGTTCTCCATCTCAATATACTCCGCAGCACCGCGGGCGTGGATCTGATGTTCACCGCCACTGAACTTGGGAGAAAGTTGGCGAGCGAGACGAAGCCCCACGAGTTTGGATTTCTCCCCGTCTGCTTTACTAGTGCCGTCGCCACTGACCGCGGGACGAAGTTGGCGAACGTTAAAGTCTAACTCGGTGTTGCCGACACTGGAGTCTGACACGGCCGCCGCCGTGGCAATGCTGAAGAAGATGAACGCAACAAGAGACTTGGCAAAACGCATGGTTGGACAAAGACGGAGTGGTTGAATGCAAATCAAAGAACAGAACAGAGGCGGTTTTCGGGTGAAGTTCCTGGTGTTTTGCTCACAGCGTACGACCTTTTATACGTTCCAGGTATCGCGATGGTCGTGATAATAATACGCACGATGTCAAGCATCCGAATGAAAACCGTAGCATGAGAACAAAGCTGTCTCGGCTCGAGTGACTGACCTTTGACATCGCACAAAAGAAAAGAAAAATATCGACAATGTGTAGCCGCATTTTGGTTTGCACAGTTGCACTGCTCCGTTCAATTACCCCCCACAACTGAATAATTGATCCGACGGCTATCTTGTTCCTGAGATATAATTTTAGAATGGGGTTCGATTCTTGGGATAGGCGAGGTGATGTAATGACCTATTATTGAGCGAGCAATCCGTACTTAGGCGTCAAGCTCAGTGCTTGACAAGGAGATTGGAATGCTCAAGGCCCCTTTCCTCATGAAGCGGGAGGTTGTGTTCCACCTACGATCACGGACGTTTTGGGAGAATTTGTGAATTTGTGATGGACAAAAGAAATGGCACACCCTGTAGATGGAGCGAAAAGAGACACGCCTGTAGACTACATCGTGACAGCGCATCGTGCGATATCAGAACAGCAGGCGGATACAAGTTGCATGCACTGCAGGATTACGTCATGTAAAAAAACGCCGATCTCCACCAAATTAGGAAGTTCCAGCCTTCCCGTGACTGTCGGAGTCGGAGTCAGTCGGACATGGTTCCAAACACAAATCAATCTCAACGAAAGAAGTTAAATACTCTACCCAAACATACTAGTATGTTCAGCTGATTCCCCTTAGAAACTGTGTCAAAACTCGCGGCAAATCTATCACGCACGTCAGCTGCGGATTGAAGTTTTGACGACGCATCGCGGAAAGCAGTGGCCTGGCTGCAACGCCTGGCATCTAATCTGGAGATATGTGCCCATCAACTGAAACGTGACTTGGAACCCGATTTTGCTTCCACACAATATCACAAGAGCTATCCGGCGTCATCATCATGATCCCCGTGTTTCAAATGTCTTTTTTTCGCACGCATCATCGCAGTACGTTCGTGAACGCCTTTGGCATTGTTAACAAAATGAAGTTGGCAATCTCACCTTTTTCTTCGTTTGTTACTCTCCTCCAACGCGATAGCATAAACTAACCAACTGCCATCAAGATCACTAATACACCTTGATTTTCGGGGGAAAGGAAAGGAAAGTCGTTCAGCGTCCCATATATTGCAGGACCCCCTTTTGGGAGTACTTGTTGTGCTTCAGAGTCCGAGACACGCGATGACTCAGAGCGTGTCG
>JBBPQT010000195.1:0-23723 GCA_038092715.1 Boletus smithii | reverse complement strand
GGATACACAATAACTCGATGCATAAGCAAATTCGAATAATTCCGGGAGAACTTTGGTTACTCTCCACATATGCAAACTTTGGAGGGCCTCCAGCTCATCTGCTCAGTCATTGAGCACTCAGCTAGTGGTATTAGATGCTAAATTTACCTTTGAGCTGGATAATCTCTGCGCGCGTACTGTTTTTCTGCATATGAATGCGTCGTTCAGCATCTTCCACTACTGTCGTAACCTCTTTCTTCTGCGATTCGACTTCACTGAGCTTCTCCTGGAGACGGTCAAGCTTCGCCTTAGCTTCTTCGACATCGGCGTGGAAGGTATCCAATTCCGCGCTGGGCCTTGGTAAAAAAGCTACCGCAGTTCATAACAGATAAACACACACCTTTGCTCAGCAAGGGTGGCTTTCAGCTCGTTTAGATAGTTTTGGTCGCACCCTTCGAGCTCTGCTACTTCAGCCTTCTCTTTCGCAAGCTCCGTCATGAGTTCGTCATACTCCTGCCGTAAACCGGGAACTATGTCTTGTGCCTGCCGTATGATTCCTTCGAGAGCTTTGGCATCCTGGACGAAACATGAGACCACTCTTGAGAAATGGAGCGTAAGTCGCTTACCGCTTCCAAGCACTTGAAACCTTCATTTGCCTTCTGGTACAACTGTTCGACCCATTGCACCTTCCAGTCATACCACTCCGACTTGGCCTGCGCATGGTTGTGTACCTTGATCAATTTGAGCTGGTGCAATAACTCGGCCTGCCCGCTCTCATCGGTAGTGACAAACTCTTGAAAAAGTGGCGGCGTCGCTTTCTGGGCTTCCCCTTCCGCCTCTCTATGTATCTCCTTGATTCGTTCAACCCAGGATTGCAAGTCTTTACTGACATGATTGTAGAGTTCGAGTTGGGGAACGTTGACAGCCATCGCGACTACGTATTCCGCAAGAGGTATCTGCGCTTCGGTCGATGCCCTTCGTGAAGGACGTAGAGCAGAGGGATGGACAATCGACCGTCGAGGTGCAGCAATGTCGTCCATGAATCGAATACCTGTCATCTCGAAGAACTGCTCAATGGATATACCTTGGGAATCCTCCATGCCCTCTTCTACTTCGCCTCTCCATTGTACGCCGTCATTAAGGTCAGGTTGTGTAATCTGATCATCTGGTATAGGCACCAAGCTTTTTCGACGAGGAGATGCGCGTATCGATATGTCGCCAAGCAAAGAGGAATATTCAGAGGACTGTTCCTGCCTTTGGGAGTCGTCAACCTCTGTCGGCGAGGCCGACTTAGGATTAGTACCGCCTTCCATTGGGCCGTTCTCTGCGGAGTCCCCGATAGACCCGACGCCCTTTCGTCCCGTTGAAACAGCAGCTCCCCTGACAGGCGAGACTCGACTAGGGAGGGTGCCCCCCGCATTTGTGACCGTCGTTGGATCGGGGAATACATTTCCCAGACTCTTCCTCTGGGCAAAATAGCCTGATGGCCGCCGAAAACCAACCGAGGTGCGCTTGCTTGGTCCAGCACTTGGTTGCTCCTCAACATGAAAGGGTGCCAACTTGAGCGGCGAAGTCTTGGATGGTGACAACAGAACCCGGACAGCACCAGTACCGCGCCCTGGAGTAATTGACAGTCTCTCTGTGCCGGCGGGCCGCTTCGCTGGGCTTGGCTGCGCAACATGATCGGTGCCTAAGGCATTAGTTGCTCGCTTCTGAGGAGAAGGGCGGGTGACAGGCGGGGCAAACGCCGCAGAGAACTTTCTCGGTGACGGAGGTACCTTGGCAGGAGAGGACGAACGGGAGCGGATAGTGGATGCGGGGGCGCGAGGTTTCGGCGTGAAAGCGAAATTCAACGCATCTGGGATGACTGTAGGCCGCGGAAGGTTTTCGGATGGCACAGATTGCGCTTCGGGTGCCATAGATTGAGGTACGCTGAAAACGGGAGGCATGTCCGACGATGATATTGGCTCTGCCGGAGCTGCAGCGGAAGCAACGGGATCATCATCAGTTGGTATTCCTGGGTACAGGGCTTGCGAGTCAGCAGGAGTGGCAGCGGGTGGAGATGATTCAGGAACCGCTGGATAGATTTCTTGTGAACCAGTGAGTGGAACGGAGGGAGGTAATTCAGATACTGCTTGGTTAATTGCTTCCTCCTTCGACTGTTCTTGGCTGCTGAAAACTGAAGTTACAGTGGAATCTGCACTCTGCCCAATACTGACACGCCTCATGAGTTGGGTGACGTTAACAGTCTGATTTCCGTCTTCGCCGTTACTAACATCCTGATCCATGAAGCTATCTTCGGTGCTTGTGAAGCTGTCCTCTCCTCCCCCTTCGCCACCAGCCTCAGCTAGGCCAAGGGAAACCCGAGCAGCCTGTAGCCTTGAGACTGCGTCAGTCAGTTCCATTTCTTGTACATCGTCGCCATCACCCTCCCCGTCATCATCCGACGACGGGATATACGGTGTATTTCCGGAGTGCGTAGCAGAACGAAGGGCCAACCATGCATCGCTTGGTGGCTCGGGCGGACGAACAAGGGGAACCGTAAATTCCATTGGCTGCGACACATCACCTTCCGAGGTAAAAGATTGTGACTGTGCAGACTCGTCTTCAACGTAAGATGTCTCGTTGAATACATCCTGCTGATCATCGTGAACACTTGTAGATGACTGAGGTATGGAAAGATTCGCGAGTGGCTGCCGAGAAACTCCGAAAGATAGTGAGCGTTTCCTGACGATATTTCGGGGGACAACTTCCGTCACGTCCATGTCATCGCCGTCGGACGGACCATCTAAGTCATTGAACTCGTCATCCATGGAAGCCTCAGTCCCGGCTCTGAAGAACGCAGACGGGGAAAAGCCGGTATCGTCGGAATCCATGTCCATCGACACCTCTCCACCATCCTCGCTGAAGGCCGTTGAGTGGCGAGCAGAACTACGGCGACGAGACCTCTGTGCGCCTGGATATGCATTCTCGTCATTTGTGGCCCTGGGAGTGTCAGGCTCTGGCTCGGCAGCGGGCGACGACTGGGGTGAAGCCGTACTGTTGGTGTTGCGATCCGGCACTTCGAAGAGGCGTACATGAGCATGATTGGCAAAGCTGACGCGCCTGCCCAGGGATTTGCGAGTAGGATTGTCTTCGCGGTAGTCGCGAGTGATGTCCATGGATTGGGTTGCATCGTCACCGTCCTCAGGAACATTGATTGCCGCCTTAAGGATGCTCTTTCTAGGAGCCTGAGAGACGTTAGGTCGTGGTAGGTGTACAAAGAGATGAACGCACCAGGGAACGACGGGCTTTAGCTGCTGGGCTGAGCCGATCACCAGGAGCAACGGAGTGCGCGCGACGTTTTCTGCCAGGGTGTGCTTGGTTTTTGTTAGCCACAGCAAAAGAGTTTCGTCGTGAAGGCGAGTTGCGTTTTACTGTCATGAGTCATAAAGATACAGTACAAACCGACTTTCATCAGACACAATAACAGAATCACGTGATATTCACTCAACGCGTCTCGTCACATGACCTAATCTCATCCCCTCCCCATCCGGCGTCTGACGCTTTTCCTCAATGCCTTGTGCTCCATCGCCCCAACCACCTCTTCCACCTCATCTTCGGTCACTGTATTCTTTTTGCCTAGTTGCCTAGATCGTGATTGAGAACTCTGTAAACGTTACCTTCAGCCTGCGCACCTCTTCTTTTTCTTCACGGGGTCCACCTCTCCTTTACCAGGGACATACTCAACACCTGGGCCTCCGGCTTCCATGGCTGCCTGGCGGAGCTTTCTGTTTGGCAGAATGATGACTGAATCGTCCGCTTCAGCCGAGATATCATCCCCTATTGAAAGATCCTTTATTTCCCGCTCAAGCTTGGACACAGACCTCGTTGACTTTTTGCCTGTACTTGTTTTCGAAGCTTTGTCGTGGGTTGCTTTCTTGTGGTCCTTGGCGCTCTTTGCAGCCGTTGGAGGAATGTAGTCATCCGATGCTTCATCGTTGGTCGACAGCACCACATCCACATCTCCGTCTTCATCTTCATCTTCAGCCGTACTCTGGGAGATCGCATCATTTGCATGGTCGTTTGTCTTCCTGGAAAGTGAGGTATCTGTCTCCGAC
This sequence comes from Boletus smithii, assembly GCA_038092715.1. Classification (NCBI taxonomy): domain Eukaryota; kingdom Fungi; phylum Basidiomycota; class Agaricomycetes; order Boletales; family Boletaceae; genus Boletus; species Boletus smithii. The sequence goes on along the minus strand of JBBPQT010000195.1, from coordinate 19,644 downwards.
TGTGTATTGTGATGTTCCATAATCTTCGCATTTGTGGCAGGATTCCCCTTGCCGTGGAGCGGAGAGGCAGGCATCTCCAACTCGGCATCCTCAGATTCGGACTAAATTAGTTTAGTTTGTGGGTCCCATTTCAAGACGCGAACGACGCACGTCTCCAACAATATCTTCAATCTCGCTTTCCGAATTTGATACTCTCACCGCCTTCTTTGCGGTTCCAAGCAAACCAGCCTGGTGCAGCATGTCAATCTTTGCATCCATTTTCCGCTCATTGCGTTCCACCTGTCTTACTCATAAGCAGAATATATCCAGTGAATACTGTATCGGCGTACCTCACTCATGAGTCTTAGCGCGTAGGTTCTCTCAACAGCGCGCATCCTCTCTTCCATCTCTCTCGTGACTTCCTCCCGGGTTTCCGCCTCCACTATGGCGCACCGCATTTCTGCTTCGTAAAGCTGCAAAAGTCTCATCACGAATTAGCTCCGAGTAATTTCAATCCTATGCATACCCTTAGACGTAGGTCCTCTATTTCATCGAACAAGGCATCCACTAATGGATTGATGGGTTCGTCATCACTATCCTCCTCCTGATCATCGTTCACCTCTTCGTCCTCTGGAGTCGATATCAAGAAGTCGCCAGAAAGCTCCGGCAATCATCCTTACCTTCAAGCACCTCTAGATGTGCCTCACTGAGCTTCTTTCCTGGCCCAAAGCTCGATATTGTCACCTTTCGTGTAACGGCACGTGGCAGTCCCGAAAGGCCCGGTTTAATAGTCGCACTAGGCTTGGTAGGACTGGTGTGGACGCGAGGTACGGGGGCATTGTTCACTACCGTTGATATCTCTCTTGCCAACGCAGAAAACTTCATAACATGCGAGTTTTCGTCAAACCCTGTGTCGTATGGATTAACATTCACAATCATAGCCTGAGCGGGACAGGAGAAATCAGTGATCGACTAAACCAGAAACGAGAGACGTACAACTCTGCCATCACCAGCAAAGTAATCCATGAGAATCTCGGTCAACTTGCTGTGCCGGAAGGGTACCACAGCTAATGCTCTTCTTACATCCCTGGTATCGCTTTGGCCTGGGTTGGCGAGACTTTGAGCCAACCGCTTTTGGTTTGACCTCATAACCTGCAAGTATGATCAAACTATGGTCTGTTCGAGGCAACATCTAACTACCTCCATGCACTGCCCCAAGACCATGAGGGACTTGTTGATGTTTCCAGCCTCCTTGAGTCGGTCACCGGTGGTTTGAGTATGCTTCGTCCTTTCCGACCCAGCCAGATCAACAAGGGTGAGTCGTGATATTTGCACTGAACTCGGGTCCTAGCACAAGTTGAGTGGATACTAGTCATGTGAGGAGAAACAGGGGCCTACATCTCGCTCACCACGGTGATTTCTGAGAACCTTTATGGTGATCATGCTGTGACTCCGACTGCTTTGGCTATTGGCAAGCGTTCCAAACACGCGCCTATGGAGTTGCCCAAGTTTGACAAGAGCTTTGGCTTGTGTGGCGTTGGTAACGCGAAGCTGCTTGAGTCCGGAAATATACCTCCCTGCATTTCCAGCTCCACTGTCGTCCATTGCGTCAGGTGCAGGAGAAGGTTTCACTGCGAGTGCCTTTCTGGTCACGAGAACCCCATTTGCACCTTGTCCGGCGAGGTTTGGTATGCCACGCGGAACGCCTGCCACTTCATTTTCCTGGCCATCGTTGACCGAAGAAAGGAGGTCGTAGACTTTCTCATTATATACTTCCACGTAAGAAATCCAGACGGAATATTCGTAGTTGCGATCGAGTTTGACTATCGTCGAATCAGCATGGAGGTCAGAGTCATCTGAAGATGCCATATGTTCAGCCAAAACTTCAGCCAAGGCCGGTTCGCTTGGAACATCGATGTTGATAGAAGGAAGGGTTGAATCTGACGGATCAGCCTTCTCTACCCCATAGAGTCGGACAGGTCGATACTGTGACCTTTTCGTTAGCAAATTCATCACGTCCACATGCTCACACTCACGCGTCCGTCACTTTGTAGACCTTCGACACTGTTGAATATTACGTCTAATGTCCTTGGCAGAATTCCACCGGAGCCAGGCTCATCGCTACCCTGGATAGTGTAAGTTTTTCCAGAGTTTGTGACCCCATACGCGAAGAGGAGACCATTTTGCCCGTCCAACAGGTCCTGAACAAGGGGAAGTGTAGTTTTCGCGAAGAAGTTGGCTTGCAGAGTGGACGCAAGAAAGACGTGAGAGAACTTGTAAATCGAGGAGGGAGGTGTTGTTGATGCTCGGTAATACGTCCCAGAGGTTCCACGTCCATCGCTGGATGGATCAGTCATCCTTACCGCAGTGTCGGACAATGGATCCAAGTAGGGCATGGCTGCGGGCTCGTCGTCACCCAGACGAGGTCTTATGCGAAGATACGCCTTTTCAAAGGTGATTCTGATGCTGTCATAGATAGGATTTTCTGCACGTACCATGATTGGTTCTTGTTCTGCTATCGCTGCCCTTGTGAGCGGAGGTTTTCCAGCTCTCTTTAGTGCGGTACTATGTTTTACATCAGGTGAGTTAACGGGTCTGTTTTTCCTGGAGACTCCTGCAGTGGTTGCGATTGATCGGGTCGAAGCCTTTGTCTTGACCGCTTTCATCGCAGGAGGTGGACTTGGCGACGGCACAGGCGGGGTCTTGGTTCGCGTTGAAGCGCGGGTAGCACTGGGTGCTGATGCCTTTGCACGGCCAGCCATGATCCAGATTCCCTGAGACCAAGTGCAACACGCGCTTCCGACGCGTCGAGCCACGTGATCTATTGATCTTACCGCGACTCATAACGATGCTCCCAACGCCAGATCTATCGCATCTCTCCAACGACGACAAGCTCCATGTATACGACCCAGCAGGCGAGCTTCACTGACAGCTCGTCGTTGTTTAACGGCTGACATCCCCGCAGAGGACACGTTTCTGCTTCTAGACAGTCTTGAAAAAGATGTAGAACAACTCAAGACCCAAAATCCATCGATATGCCTTGAAATAGGGTAAGAACACACCAGGATCATCGGCCCCCTTTTCTGGAGACCTAACCTAGCTCTGGATCCGGTTGTGTATCTGCGTTCCTGGGCTCAATTCTGGGACCAACAAATGCCCGTCAGTTATCCTCGACTGCATGTGACCCTCATCATCGATCACCGTCCAGTTTACCTCTGCACTGACATCAATCACCGCGCTTCCATTTGCACTTCTGCTACTGGAAAACAGAACAAGGTAGTTTCTTCGCCATCACGACACTTCTTTCAAGTTCAAGGCAGTCTAGATCCCTCTCAACTCAATTACATGTGATCTCTCTAAACCACTGTCGACGCGACTGCGACATTGTGTCGACATCATATTGTTTAATCCCCCATACGTTCCCACAGCCCACGAGGAATCTTTCTGTGCACAAGGTGAAACTGACATCGCTGGCACTTGGGCAGGGGGACTAGACGGCATGGAAGTAACAAATCGGTTTCTAGACAACGTTGGGGTATGTCATACTCTCGACCTGTATGCAACAGATTACCTACCAGGGGACAGGATTTGTTGTCGGACAGCGGCAAGTTCTATCTCGTGGCACTGACGCAGAACAATATCCCAGAGATTCGTGAAAGGATGCAGAAACAGTTCAATATGAACAGTCGAGTGCGTGCCATTTTCTGAGGCGTGGCCTCACTGATACTGTTCCAGGTTGCACTACAAAGACGAGCCGGAAAAGAGCACTTGTCGATCATATGCTTTTCTCGGTGCTGAAATATATTATGGAGAGAAAACGTCATATAAAACAGCATTGTGACCACGTCAAAGCAAGAAACCATGGTTTCGGTGGATCAATAGACTATATGCACCAAACACCAAGAGCAAGATGAATATCAAGATACGTAACGCATGGCCCACAGATTCAGCTGTCATCCGGTCTGCGGCCCCTAATACTAAACCTAGACGACGATGCTAGATGACGTTCGTGGATAGAAGGATCTTGATGATTAGGAATATTGGTGTCTCCGTCGAACTCGAGTCGTAGCCGAAGCTGACCAGCTTCGCGTAAATCGAGCGACACGTCAGCTGTAATGTTTCGACCGGGAAGGATATGGTTCCAAATCTGAAGTGACAATATCAGAATGCGAGAACTTCGACAGAGTTCAAAGGCACGAACATCAACCTCTCCCTCCGCAATCAGCTTATCCTTGCCAAGTGTCTTGTGGTCGTAGATCCACACGTGTATTCTCGGCGTACGCGCACTGGCAGCGAAGATGAAGGACTCATTCCTGTCATCGTTCAGCACCCAAGACGTCGACTGATACTAGTCACCACTCACCACTCTGGTGCTGAGGTCTTGGTACCATGCTTGGTCTTGAATTCTCTGTCGCCAACACGCAATGTAGCGTACGGTTTCACATCGCTCCCAGGAAGCCCCTTCGCGCTGAACACCACCACGCGCAGCGATCCGGGCTCTGAAGGAGGACCCCCTGTCCCACGAGGACCTGATTCTGTCGATGGGAAGACAGCAGACTCGCGCGCTGAAGTTGATGTCTGGTCCGCGGGACGCGAAGGACGTTCGGGCAGGGGCTCCGCGAGTGGGACATGACCTTCTGACGATTTGTCATGATGAAGGAAGTCCTTTTTGAAGATACCCCCTACACCGTGAATGACACCTTTGCCTGCACCCATTGGCAACGCGCTCAGTTGGGTCATCGCACGACCAGCCGCAGAGAACGTGGATGTCGTCTTGCGAGCTTTCGCAACGATCTCGGGGGCGAATGTCAAGCGAATGCATACTTGCCCCTTTTCGCCATGTTTCTCCGTCGACAGGTTAACAACACGATCCACAGATTCAAAAGGCTCCAGATCATCCAGGGTGATCCTGCCAGCTCCCAAGCTCTTTGATTGTTCGAGTTGATTCCAGTCGAGCACCTCCACTTCAAAGTCCGCAGCAACCCGAGAGGGCTAGGGAATTTTGAACAACACAGAACGAAGGAGCTTTGCAAACTTACCACATTGACATTGAAGTTTTCTGACCAATCGGGGTACAGAGTTTTCTTCTTTGTCTGTGACTTGAATACCTTGTGTCCATTGAGGGTGAAGACTGCGTACGGGTCGGATTTACCTTGTACAAGGTATCATCATTGAACAATAACATATGTGCAACGTCATACCTCCTCTGTCAGCGGCTATGAGGTCTCTGCCTTCGACCAAGTCAACACGCAGGACGCCTTGATCTGTACATCATAAGAGACGTGTCGGCAGCATGATGAAGCAGCGTACTGTTGATACTCTCCCGTGGTTCCAACTTCACGGGGACGGGGACATAGCGCGCTTCAATTTCGACGGTAGAAATTTTACTCTCATCGTGCACGTCAGTCAAGATAAATGATTCGCGGCGGTCCTGTGCGTGGATCGAGTTAAAATGTGATAATATTTGCAACATCCATCTTACCAGCGTTGCTTCCAGGAAAGACTTTGCGCCACCTTTCCATTCAGCGATGATGTCGTCTTTGTCACCTTCCGCGTTTTCATTTAGCCGCAACCAGACACGACCAAAGTCGAGTTCCTTGATAAAACCTTCCCCTACATGTTGCCACTGTGCACGCGTACTGCGAGCCTTGACCGTACTGAAAGCTGGCCAATACCCGTCATCTAGGAGAACTTCCAAGCGCGCTTTCTTCTGAAGTCGGCCTGACAAAACATTGAAGATGATAATACCGGACTCTAAACAAAGTGAGCCTCGCGAAGGTCATAGGCAGAGTCGACGTACGGTGCTTCAAAAGTTCTTCCTTGTCGAGTTCCAACCCGGAAGGTTGCTTCTCATCTTCTTTTTCGAGATCTTCCTCGCCACATTGGGATTTGGGCTCTGCCTGGGATGCATGAGCAACGTTAGTGTCGTGCGACGGCTTCGCTGCATGCGAGCCCAGCTCCGTCATAGGGCGATCGACCGTGGCGGTCCGGGTTAATAATACAGATGAGGAGGATATATTGGCAATGTCCGCAGCAATATCACCACCCGCTACGCCATCCATGGTCTTTGCAGCCTTTTGGATCTCATTCTCTCCTGCATCAAAGCCGACGTGCTTGAGAGCCAGAGCAGGAATAAATTCAGCGACAAAGTGAAGGTGACCCTTGAATGTGTTTTCCCCATCGAGTTGAATAGGTTGAACAACTTCCTTCCTACCAGTTGATTCATGACGGGATTTGGGATCGATTGATGACTCCCGAGCGAGGTCACTGACGCGAAGGTCAACAGAACCGAGGGAACGATCCTAATGAACGATTATGAACATGAGTATGAGAGAAGAGCCGTGCTTACCTTTGTCAGGTGCTGATAATCCATCACCTCCATAAACATGGACTGCAAAACGGTCAGGTTGTGTTGTAAAAAGCAGAGATTTACCAACCTCTTTCAGAGAATGCACTGCACAATCCGGTCAATATGGTATCAAAAGTGACGTGGTGGAGACATACCAGGTATGTAGATGATTTGATCCCACAGAGGGTTCAGATCTGTAACATGACGGGATAAGTGCTCAGCATGTCGGAGAGAACCTGGCACATACTGTTGTTGATGACCTCTGTTCGACCCTGAATGACGTTGTTGACCAGAACGCGCACATAGGGATCACTCTGGAATAGAATGTTAAGACTTCTTACCCTAAGTGGGATTTCGATGGACCGACCTTGCCACCAAGTGCAGCCTCCACATTTCTTGAAGCAACAGTCAGACGCGCTTATGCGCGATGATACAAACGACTCACTTGACATCCGTTGCCTTCTGGAGCCAAAGCCTCACAACACCAATGGGTGGGACGTATTGAGAAACACCACTAAGAGCACCTGCCATGTGCAGCGGCTTCCATTCGGCGCTAATCCTAATTTTTCCCGTCTTGCTCAAGGGCCACCAGTCTCGTCCCTCCGATGTTTCCGCTGTAAGCAAGTCACCGAGACGCAAAGACATGTATCCAACCACGGGGTCCTTCAGGAAGTCTCGCTCGTCTACAACTTTGATGGTAATCATCGAAGAATGTTTATCTGAGCACAGGAATTCGGTACTAGATTCCCAGACCGGATTGTTCGTGTGTTTAATGATTTGCGATTTGTGAACAGGGGAAGTATCGGAGTCAAGATAGACTTTCACGAAAGGATTCAGTTCTCCGGAGAGCGACTTCGATGCGTCAAGCTCCTTAGCTTGGTGAAGAGTCAAACAAACGATACCAACGTCTGAAAGGGGGTTAAGTTGGATGGTTTAGATCAGTAATTTTGTACCAACCCGTTTCTGGCAATCGCTCCTGGCCGTCGACGATCTGGGACTTGAGTACGGGATAATAAGAGATGTCGAATCGAATCTGTCCACGGTCCTTTCCATCCTTGAGGATCGGCAGTTCATCACCCTCGAATGTGGCATCTTCGATGAGCTTGCTCAATTCAAATATTGCGGCACCAAGGGACGTGTCTTTCCGGCGCTCATTGTAATCAAACACGGTGAGGACCAGCTGCTCCTGTAGAGAGTTGACGATAATAAACTTGGTCTCTACCCAGGTCGGGTTGTACCTACGCAACGATCAGCAGGCAATCGAAAGGACAATGAAAAAGCACCAACGTCGAGTGCCTATATTTGGTCCTTGCGAGCTCTTGTCGGTTGTTGATAGTGATACTGACAAAGGGATCGGGTGACCCTCCACCAATCTTACTGTACTTGAGTCCTCGGGCGGCATGTATGGTTACTTGGATTACTCCAATTGCCGCACCTGAGGGAGCACCGGACAATAGTTGCTCCAAATTGAGCGTGAAGACGTTCGGATCGTACATCATGGGGCCAATGTTTGCATGGACCATTTCACGGATAAATTCAGAGAGCCCAGGAATCTGCCATGGATATCAGTAATTGAGTAGAGATGTGCGAGATGTACCGACATGAGCGATATCGAAACCAAATGTCTCACCACCAACTGGCTTCAAGACGTAGTCGAAAACAGGCCTCTCCAAGAAGCTGAGATCCACAATTTGTATGTGAGGGAAATTTGACACTAGCTTCATTCTGACCCTCATGAGACCGCTGCAACTGATATCTTCAATTAGGATGGGCATAGCGGCAGTTGCTAGACCTTTTCCGATCCTGATGGACAACACTATTTTAGGATTAACCTTCAGTGCTGCTTGACGAGGGGTCAAATCAGACACATCGTTGGGAGTAAACGAGAATTCCCAGTCCATCATAACGATGTCGTCCTCCGTGTTTGGGAAGGTCCTGACTCTCTGGATTCGTGGGGCTTTTGTACCGAGGGTGAAAGTAGTGAGGCGCAGGGAATCTAGAAATGTAGGTGTGTTTGTGCTGAGGACTTGATCAACAGAGGCCACCACTGTAGCGGAAAGTACGGGTTCGTAGATGAGCCAGAAACGATCCAGGAAATGGTTCAACCAATCGGCACTCTCATGCTCGGAGACCAATCGGGTTCTAACAAGCTCGCGCTGGATATCATCTCGAGCACGGCGGCGTACGCGCGACATGGAGTTGACATAGTACGTGTTACAGATCGCCAAAAGGATGATCAACCATCCCCATCCAAAGTTGAAGCGCGTCAGGAAATGAGACGAAAATACAGCCTAAAAATCACGTTAGGCAAAGTGAGGAAGAAACGGTGGAAGACATACGAAGAAAATCAGTGCAGCATTATGGTACCAGGCGCCGTAGAATTGTTCGCTCAAGAAAAGTCCAAGGATGGACTTGTCTTTCTCTTCTCCCTCTTCAAGGGGAGGGGCATCTATATTGGCGGCGGCACGCCATCCGACTGTATACCAGTCAGGGATAACAGGGGCAAGGCCTGATGGGTAGCCACCTGGCGTGGGCGGAAGCGGGGTAGGGTGCTCAGATTCCTCGTCCGTTGCTGTTTCTGCATCGTAAACACTGATTGTTGGCAAAACATGCCCGTTTCCAGTGCCCACTGAGACTTCTGAGCGAAGCGTATATTTTAGTCAGTTCCGAGAGGAGCGTGTATGACAACACACCTCTCGCGTTGATTGGTTCGGTGTCTGTGGCGGCGTATGGGATGATTTTCTCAAGCCCCTCACTGGCTGCAGCAGCCTTTTCTTGGGGTGATGCTTCTGGACTGAAGGAGTGGACGGCGGCACCTCTAGAGGCGTCACTGGCGAGTATGTCGTGCAGCTGTTCGGGCGAGACGCATTCCTGCGAATTTTGGTGTTGTACAGACTCGTCCTGAGGGATGTTGCTCGCCATAGTGAGCGACGAGGAGAGAGGGAAAGAAAGCGAACAAGGAGAGGAAGGTGAACGTAGACTAGGACTAAAGTAGTAAGTAGGGGCGTGCTTAACCAAGACGGGGCTGGAATGGCTATCTTAAACGTTTACGATGGGGCCAACCGAGAATGCCTCCGTCCTCGGCGCATTTCCATATGGAGGCAATGACCCGGCCCGTCTCACAGCTCCGCCCATCCGCCCTCGACATCCTCGCCGCCACCGACGACGGCGAGCAGGAAAACGATAACGCTCGCGGCAAGACGCATCCCCAGTCCCCTGTACAACTGTCCGACACCAGTCCGCCTCAGCCAACCTTGTCCGCCCTCCTTCGTGTCGTCCACCTTTACTTCTTCTCCGCGACGCTTCTCCTTCTCAGTCGTTCTTTTCCTCCGCGGACGCTTAAGTGGCAAATCCGATCTCTCTTCTGTCAAGATGTGCCACAGGGCATCGACAACACCGTTGTATGGCACAGGTCTTGTCTCCACGCAGGTACGCAGTGGCTTTGCTGTCCCGCGCGTTTGAATTTGCAGCCTCCGGCGGACCGTCTCAATTGGTAAGGTCACTAAAAGACTCGCACATCCTGCCAGAACCTCCGCGAACGCCCACGCGACGGGATGCGTGTCCGCTGCAACATATGGACCAAGCCACAGTCGTGGAGCAATAACAGCGGGCAGTGTGACGTGCATAAACGATCGGAGCCCGGTTTCAAGCATGGTCGGTATCAGAAGATGAGGGTGCAGGTAAATACCCCTCAGACCACCCTCATTGGCTAAGATGTCGGAGAGGGCGTGAATAGGCCCTCTGTACGTCCTGTACCGCGGCATCGACGACTGAGCGATCAGGCGCGTGCGGACGAGATCAAGGGGTGACAACAGAAAGCCGGTCAGGACGTGAGAAGCTACCGGTAGCAGCGGTGACGGCCGGTAGAATCCACCCTGCGATGAAAGGAATAACGAATGCAAGACGCTGTCGACAAGTGGTTGTAGATTCGCGAAAGCAACGTCGTGAATGCATGACGTTAGCAAACCTAGATAATGAAACTCAGCAACCATTCCATGATTTTGTGCGATCGTTACCTTTCCATAGTGACAGCCATCCTTCACCATGAAAGCCAATGAGCCTTTGAATCATACCCCACGAGGTACTAGCACTGCCAACTGGAATAATATACTCTGGGCGTGTCCCGTCTTCCATAACAGATGTCCTAATCATATACCCCCTGTCGTCTACAAGTTTTGGAGTTGGACGGTGAGTCGGAACAGTACCAGGTTCGACAAAGTATGACTCCTCTTCGTTTGTTGTTTCACTAAGCTACGGACGCGTTAGCTGATCACATGTCGAAACAGTATTTGACTCACCGTTTCCGCCTCTTCTTCTGCTTCCTCCTCAGACTCTCGGGTGAGCACATCCTTCGGGACCCACTGAATCTGGAGAAGTAACTTTCCAACTTCCAAAGGCATTGCCATGGCAGTACTGCTGTACTGGAGTAAGGCAGAAGCTACCAATGAGCGGAAGAGGAGTGAAACGTCGAGCGACGAAGGCTCGCCGACGCTCAGGGAAGGAGAAAGGTCGAATATGGAATTCGGAGCAGGACGGGTGGTCCATTGATAGGATGTGAAGGAAGTGTTGGTGGTAGATTGTTTCGGGACAGCTGATGAAGGTGGTGGAATGAATGTCCATTGGCTTGACGGAGGACTATACAGATCACGGAGGGATGGATTTGAGGCCATCACGATACGAGGATAATGTCAATCGGGTTTCCAGAATGCCTCTCCCACAATGGTGGTTACTAAAGGAAAAGTTTCTCGAGATGATGGATGTTGAACGTTGAGCGCTGAGCTACGATATTTAACTACGGAGTTGTACGAGGCAAGACGTTCCACGTGACATGACTATGACTAGCACTGGCAGGACACCAGCTCATTCCTTCCCTTCTGTATCTAGTACAAGTTTCAGCGCCCTGTTAGCTACTTCTCTATCATCTTGGAACGTGAGCTGTTCGACGGCCTTTTCAGCTGTGATGAATTCTGAACGAAAATCCTCCGTCTCCGTCTGTGTTCCTTCGAAGCGAGTCTCATCGATCACTCTGGTCAAATACCACCAAATGACCTTTGTCCCCTTCACCTCCCCGAGACTTCTCACCGTCATCGCAAACGGTTCCACCACGCCGTCTATGATACGTGGCTCATCCACCATGTTCACGTGGGGTAAAGGTGCTCGCGTCGCCATTGTGCACGGGAAGAATTCACACCTGTAGCCGGTCTCTTCATAGGTTTCTCGGAGGGCAGCATTCTCCACTGATTCTCCGCAGTCTTTCCGACCTTTGGGCAATACCCACAGCCCTTCCCTTGGAGAATGCAGGATACATATTTGCCATTCCCTTTTATCTGGGGCCGCGCGGAAGAGAACGGAACCAGCACAGATGACAAAGTCTTCACTGAAGTGATTGACCGAGAAGTAGGGTTTAGGTCTGCCTTGCGGTATTGATAGATGAGCACGCGTATCCGCCATTTAAATTTTGGCTGATAGGTTGTAAGCAAAACAACATTGCGAACCATTCTGAACTCACAGCAAGCCTGATCAAGCGGGGCTAACACCTCAGATCCAGACGCGGACGAAAAGGGTTCGTGAACATATCGGGCACCGATCCACATTCCGCCTGGCCTTGCCACTATTTCGGCATGAAATATTTCATTTCATTTTCTAACTACTTAACCTGTGAAATGGCCTTTATTGTTTCTGAAAATGTAGTAAAAACATGTTTTCTCACGCAGTAAATATATTGACTTTGTCATTAATAAATTGTCTGGACGAAATCTCAGGTTGAATGCAATATGTTTACTAATCCTATTCGTCTGGGGTGTGATTAAAAAAATGCCCGCTGCAAGGTTCGAACTTGCGACCTCAGGATTGCGTAACTATTCAGTTACTCATATCTTTGATATGAGACCTGCGCTCTAACCAACTGAGCCAAGCGGGCTGTGGTAGTTTATCAGCTCAGATCAGCATGAGGGCAATGTGCCGTGGGAAAGCGAACAGGAATGCCAACTTGGCAGACGGGATCGAGTTGAGTTGGACCATTCCCGGACTTTACTCGACACTGTCTCCGGCGTCGACACCACGCAAGCAAACGCTCTCCTCCTCCATGCTCAACGCTCGCAAAAGGGAGGCATCTGACCCCATTCTCCCGACCAGACAACCGAAACATCCGCGTGTTGAAGAAAGCTCTCGGAGCACTCCTGGTGGGCTTACTGCACATTCCGGCCTGACCGCTCGTTGGAGCCAGCTAGCGCGTGAGGTAGTCGAACTCGCCTCAGAGACAATAAAGGCTTGGGGATCGCGTTCATCTCCGTCAACCACTTTACCGAACCGTCCACCACGGCTACGGCGTTTACTATCACCACCTCCTCGTTCTCGCCCTCACCCAGTACATACAGCACCCCCTTCCAACCACCCCCTTCCCCCCTGTCCTCCGATATCGAACGAATTTCATCCTCACGAACATCCGATTCGCACAGAACCGGCCAGCCTTTCATCCTCTCTCCTGTCCGACCAATATTCCATGCAAACTTTCCACCCTACTGATGGTTCCGGCAGTTCACTACCATCAACAATAACTGCGCTCACATCTGTCTCTCATTCAACCGCATTGCCTCGCCATCAGACAGGGGATGACCTTTTGGCCAATTCCGTACAGCAATGTCGAAAGGCGGAAGAGATAAATAATAATCTAAACCAGAGGAAAAGCAAAGAACACATTTATGCTCGAAAGGTGTGCTCTGCCATGTCTGCAGGATACCGCCACTCCAGGCTCACCTGTTCATTCCCGCACAACGTAGCACAAAGTCAAAGTGAGAGAGGATAGAATGAAAGATAGAGAGGCCGTGATGCAGGAACTGTTCGACCTTAAACGAGCAAGCGGTACTGCATATGCCTTGAAGTCTTGTGTTGGTCTCACTATCATCTTATCAGGATTCAAGTCGAATTATGAGGACTTTAAATGTAAAGCATTCATTTCTTCGACGTGCTCGAGTGTTGATCTTTTTTGCGCCAGCGCTCATAGATTACCAAGCTCGACTCCAGCATCTGGACGATCGCGACACCCTGTCGCGTACGTATTATAGATTACTTGTGACACGTATTTGTGTTCATGTTTCGTTCCAGCTTCGGTGTCTTTGACAGACCTGCGCCTGAAGGAAGATACACCCAGCCTATCACACCGCCATTCGTTCTCCGATGTACGCCGTTTGGGTATTCACGACAGTTGTTATTCTTATAAAGTTCTAGTTTGCAGACGTTCCTTTCTTGGAAAATGCAAAGAAGAAGTTGCTGCGGACATTGGCAAGGTTTGTTGTTGTGCTACTGCGCGTCAGCAAAGATAATCTGATTTTGTTGTATTTTATCCCAACACAGTCCACCGACGAAGCCCTTCTCGACCTACGAATGGCTTCGTCAAGAAGCGCGCAAGAAGGATGAGGAAATAGAACGCCGTTTCCGCCCTTCTCTTCCCAAGTCTCTGCCTCCGGAGATAGACAGACAAGTTGATATACTCCTGACCAAGAAAGGTGTCATCTCGAAGATAGCGCGGGAACAAGTTTGCGACAAGGACCTCTCACGTCTACTTCCGTGCCAATGGCTAAATGATGAGCTTATCAACTTTTATGGTGCGATAATCCTTGAGCGGTCAGAGGCCTGTAAGGAGAATCCTGGAGCAAATGGCAGAAGGAAACCCTTGAACGTACATTACTTCAATACCTTCTTTTGGTCCAAGTTGCAGGGTGAGGGCTACGAGCGGGCAAGGCTTGCAAAATGGACCAAGAAGGTGCAATTACTACTCAATCCTTCGCCTGGCTTTCTAACATTATCTTAGTTTGACATCTTTTCAAAAGATGTCATCCTTATTCCCATTAATCACAACAATTCTCATTGGACCGGTGCTGCCATCAATTTTAGTCGAAAACGGATAGAGTCGTACGACAGCATGAACCTTGACCGACATCAGGTATTCAAGGTTGGATGCCTTGTTTTCCATTTAGAATGCTACATCTAAATTCCATTGACAGGGTCTTCGCCACTACCTTGATCTCGAATATCAGAACAAGAAGAAGAAACCGTTTGATTTTACGGGTTGGACGAACTATGGCCCATATGTTAGGATCCTTGTGCACGCAGAGACATGTGAGCTCACCTGTTCGCTTGACAGGATACCCCACAACAGGAGAATGGTTATGACTGTGGCGTCTTCACGTGCCAATTCTTGGAGGCATTGTCCCGAGGAGAAGAGACATTTAATTTCTCGCAGCGAGATATGGCCTATTTGCGAAGACGAATGATTTGGGAGATTGGACATGCCAAGTTTCTTGATGTGCCGTAGTGCTGCTGCTTTACGCACCCGCCGTGATAGAGTTTGCTGAAATCTATCTCTAGTATTCAAAGCATTTTTTTGAGTATAATGGCAGTGGTATCATTGGATCTGAACACCTCAGGCAGCACTTCTCGAGAGCAATAGACATGATACAGATCCACTTGATTTCATGTTCTTAATCCCCTGCACTCCACCTGTCAAGACATCAGATTGCACAAAACCATTGCCATATCCAATCACGCAAAAGTCCCAGAAGAAGGGGGTAGCTCCTCGAGAATGGATCCCAATGCTATCTCTCGTGCTTGAAGGCCACTTCCCCCTGGTCCTTGCTCGGTGTTAAAGGCCCACTGTTCTGCACTGATGATTCAACGTCGACCTCATGGCAGATAACCTACGGACTTGGTGAACTTTGCCCACAGCAAAGCTGGAGACTGACTTGTGTCCTACAGCAGCCGCCACGACAGCTTGCGGGAAAGCCACTTTCACATTGTCCCGTTTAGCCTGATACTGGACGTAACATGTTGCGCTATGTGAGCGTTATGAAATGCGAGCACAGCGACAGGAGTGTCAAGCAGCAAGTCTCGTGTGACAAAATTTCCAGCCTGAATCATTAAATTTATCTGTTGAGTAGGCACACCAGTGTATTCCGAAGGAACCTGGGTCACTAAGAAGTCAACGACACCACCAAAAGAATGACCCCGAAATGTAGTTTGCGAGATAGGAAACTCAGGGATGATGTTAACCTCTGCCTCTTCGTTGTGCATCACAGAAGACAAGCGTAGTAAACATATGATGATTAAAATGCGAGAGCCAGCTTCATTCTGAAGAGAGTGACAATCAAGGGGGGTTGAACAAGAACTAAAGAGCAGTACAAGCTCACCACCTTGGAGACGTTGTTGCGAATAAAGCTTAGCAACTGTCTGGTGGCCCAGATAGACAGCCAATTGCCCTCAGTTTCAGCGAGACCACTGAGAGTCTCTATCTCCGCGCGCTTTTCAACAAGCAGGACAAAAGGTCTCAATCGGAGACCAAGCTGGTCGAAGATGACTTGGTCAACCCGAGAAAAGACATGTGGTCGATTAGGAATTGTTTGACTTGATCCACTTATACTGGAACAACTGCAACTTTTCTGTAAGCTGCTTTGGGGCAAGGAGAAATTACTAGGGCAAATCCTCGTCCGTTTCGTCCAGATTCTCCTGAAAAGCAACCAGGGCAAGGAGTGACCTGCTCGTGTCTTTGGTTGTGAGGTCTGAGATCCTTCGTTCCTCGTGAGACATTACCGATGAAGTCAGTTGGGGTGGTGGTTGTGTGGATGGTGTGGACGTGCTTTGCTTTGTGTGTATTACTATGCGTAAGTAATGAACTATTGATATTACTGGACGTTGAACCACGACAAGGGTTTTAGTTTGAAGAGAATCAACTTAGAGGTCGAACGTTCATCATGGTGTCAGAGCTCGTGTCTTCATCGTCGAAACCACCATACAATGATAAAGAACCAAAAGACGAAGACTAGGAAGATGATGTACCACAACCATCGACAACCATGGCGCTCGGCCATGTTGTTCATTCGGCGAAACGTCCCTGCGAGTATACCCGACGTCTCCGCAAACGCATCATTCTAGTAGCGAAACGAGTAGCAACTTAGCCGAGAAATTGAGAGGATGGCAACGGCAACGCACCATCTGACCGAGCTGAACAGTCGACTCCCGGACCTCGTTGCCAATACCAATCGTTATCTTTGTAGAGGGATGAGTACCGATCGTGAACAGAGATGGGCCGTCGCACGAGACGCGTCACTCACATCTTTGAGTAGCTTGACTTTAGCGGACAAACCCTCGAGGTGTTCGTCGTTCTGGCCCTCCAAATCGTCAGCATAGCGGTGCCCCGAGTTTGCGTGAAGTGGAAGTTCAAACGGAGATGAGCGTCCCGAGGCAGGGGGTGTCAGGCCACCAAGCAGAGCGGAACGAGCACGCAGTGAATTCGATGCACGGAAGCTTTAGAGGGATTTCAGTCACCTTGGTCGACGTTGTCACCGAGGGTCCTCACCGTTGGGACATGTCTGTGTTTCGGTGGTGATGAACAAGAAGCTGTTGGGCCACGTACTCGGCCGCAGTTCTCATTCGCGCTTCCGAATGTGATCGAACAACTTCAAGTCTACTACGCGCGCCCGGATCCAGCCACATATCAAGCGTGCATGTATGTAATACGTATAGGTATAAGTCAAGAAAAGTAGAGGGTGCGAGAAATATAGGATGCAGAAGGAGACCGAAATGATCCAGGTGAAACGTCGTCCACCATACTGAGTCAACAAGATGGCAAACAGCGCGAAATAATACAAGTCCATATATTTGACAGAGTGCGCTTTCAGTCAATGCTCATCCGGTTGGGGTTCATGCTCATAGACCCGCCATGGACTTGTCTAGATCCATTTCCGCGGGCGTGCGCCTTGTTTCTCGCAACTTGCAGACATGATTAATTGTTTGAAACAAGAAAATTGAAGCCACCTCTTACTTGACTCTTTGAGTCCCCTCCCGAAATTCCGCATCACAATCGCCGTGAAAATGATGGTTATAAGCAGGAGGAAAATCGCAATCGCAGCTGTTTGGGTGTATTCAGTGTGGACCATCCGGTTGACAGGAAACTCACAGAAAGTGGTAAGCGAATGCCATACTTCAGCGTAGTCCGTGTTGCGATACTTCAGCAGTTTGTATGTCTATCGACAAGTCAGCATGCAAGGAAGAAAAGAAAGAGAACCAGCTTGCCTTGTAGATGAAGTACACCAATGCTCCTATGCACCCTAACATGAATGTTGCCATCATCCACTTATTCTCGTGGCGTGCTGCCAAGTGCCCCTCGACAAGAAGAACAACGGACAAAGGCAGAGCGGCCCAAGTAACGTAGTATTCCCAGTCGGTGTTCGAGAGGACTAACCAGAGGAACTGCACAGAGAACCCGACCCAAAAGAAGAGATCGAACTTGACGAGGCAATGGAAAATTTGATAGCTGGCATACATTTTCTTGATGCGACGATCGGCGCCAAGGAATTTGTATACCTTCCACCCAAACTCGTTGTAGATTTTCCACCCGAGGGCAATGTAAGCTATCTCCGCAGCGGAAATGACCGCTGGGATGATGTTCGTAAGGACGCTTACTGGTATGCCTTCCGAGGTTGTCGTCGACTTTTGAATTTCTCCGATTTGTATGATGGCATAGAGGAGAAAAAGAAGGTTGAACAATCTATGACAAAATGTGAGAACAGTGCGGCGGTCTTCCCAAACCAACTGACATGAGACAAATGAATTGCAGGGTATTCTGAGCGTACACTGCATCCACGGCAAGAACGAGCTGAAATATACTGTACTGGATGTCAAAACATGGACGGGGGGTGGATGGAGATGCATACTGTGCTAGTGCGAATACGCTGAGGTATACAGGCATTTTGAGTGCACTTTCGTTATTTCCAGAATCCTGTAGCCGAACGAGAAGATCACCCTCAATGGCAAGATCTATCGTCGTCTCGACAAGGACAGTTATCACGAAGAGCCGGCATGCCCAGGAGTCAGGAAGAATCTTGGAGGAGATGAGAAGAAGCTTTATGAGGAAGGAACGAGGGGGCGGTCACCTGCTGCCACCATTTCCTGTTATCGACCAACGTTTCTCGCTTAATCTTTGGTGGGTAGCTCTGAGGGGGCCCGGGAGGGTCTTCTGCTTCATCATGGGGCTTGCCACTGAGATACGGGGACTTGAAGTCCAGGGAATATGATGGGTCTCGGGATTCAGAGTGATCGATGGGGCTGGTTTGAACTTTGAAGGTCTGATGGCAGGATATCCTCGAGTAAGGCTCTGCATATTGATCGATAAGGTCGTCGTATGATGATTTGAAGTCGTCCGCGGGAGGGGGATTTAGATGGTTGGTTGTGAGGTAGTCTGTGGAGCGGTCACCGAGATTCGTGAGCGGGTGAGCCATGGATATTGAAAGAACGTGAGGGAAAGAAAGAGAGAACAGACGAGTCGTCCTGCGAGCGTGTAAAGAGTGAAACTGTTCAACGTCGACTGCGCTCAAATTACCGCTGTCAATGGATTCGTGGGAGACTATTTTCGCCTAACTACACAGAATTACAGTGCACTGAGTACAGTCATGATCCATCCGTATCCGTAGAGGAACCCGTTTCTTCTCCTTCAACATCTATAGCTGTCATGTCAGCCTCGCTTGCGAATGTACATTCGTCCGACACACCAATCAGATAGTCTGGCTCAATCCGCACAGGCGGTGGCGGTGGCCGAGGTGGACTCGGACGTTTCATCTGTGCCGCTAATGCAGCCGTACCCCTGCCCATCCCCGTCTTGCTGCCTTTCGGCCGTCCGCGTTTCGGTGGACCTGTCCCAGCGGGACTCTTGGCCGATATTGCAGACGACGCAGAAGTGCCAATGGGGGTACCAATTGAGGATTGGGATCCAGGCGTGGAAGACCGCTCTCTGTCCAAAAACGAGGCAGTCGATGACGATCGCAGCTTGGAGGGGACCTTGGACTGTGAAGAGGGGACCTGCAGAGACTACCACATGGGGATGGGTAAACGACCCAGAATTAGAGAGAAGCGGACCTGATTCGCAAGGCCGTCCAGCCCTGTCTTCATTCGAGTGACAGGGGACCCTGAGCCACGTCAGAATCTGGCAGCGAACACACAAGCGGGGCGACATAGACATACCAGTTGTCTTTTGTTTCTTTGGCTTCTTGGCTGGAGATATTTGTGGTGAACCAGGCTACTTTCGCAGGTGAAGAGTAAACTCAGGAGGAGAACATACAGAATGACCCACCCTTTTGCGCTTGAGATTGAAATCCGCTTCATCTATGGCACAATGAGATGATACGTCTGGCTCTTAAAGAGTGACGATACCTGCAAATTTACCCTTGGATTTCGCTTTTATTTTCCCGTTGGAGGTGTCGTCCGAGATATTACCATTCTCTGAGCCAAGATACGGCGATGCCGACCGTCCAGAGTCAATCGGGATC